>SSNP01000002.1:1711932-1832205 GCA_006937955.1 Pachypanchax playfairii | reverse complement strand
CGTTTCCAGCCCCCAGGGACGATGAAGGAGAGGTCGAAGGCTCCTCAGACGAGTGTGTCGGTGCCACTCCTCTGATGTCTCTCTCTGTGATCCCGACACAATGAAATGGCCCGTGCCATGAACCCAGCATGGCTAAGCAGTGACCTGTGGCTTCGTGGCCAGCTCCGTTTGATTGGAGGATTCATTACTGCTATGTCAGCATTCTGTATGCTGAAGAAGAAGAAGAAGAGCGCTTGGTAGTTGCTGTGATTTGTGTCTCCTGTGTGTGCAGGAGTGCCTACATTTAACAAACATCTGCCTAAAAAATATTGGGATTTTTCTAGGAATTCAGTCAAAACTTTAAATTGACACATAAAATCTAGTTATTTTTAAAAATACATTTAATGAAATGAACTTTCTGCGATTCTGCAAGTCCTGAATTTTTTTTTCCACATTCTGCATTCTATACAAACTGCATTTAAAATAACTCTATATTATTTTGTCTCAACAACATTTGAATCAAAAAATTTTATTCATTGTCACGGTTTCAGCCTCTGTAGCCAAAATCTTGCCACTGCCATTAAACTACCTGTAGGTTGTGCTGTTGATTTATGTTCAAGATTCTGCAATTTGCTCCTCACAGAAATAGTCATTTCCAAACTTTTTCATCTATTCTTCGTAGATTTTTTTATTCCAAAAAGCGTACAGTCTTTTTTTTTTGTTCTATCCAGGACTGCAAATGGAAAATGTACATGGAACTTGATGGAGATGAGGTGGCTGTAACCTACATCAAAGACGTCATCTTTAACGCCAACAGACAGGATGTAGAAATCCTGCGGATGACTAAGGTGTAGTAAATTTTCTACGTTATGAAATGTCTGATATAAATGCTGGTATTTTACCACATGTTCTAATTTTGTGAACATTTTATTTAAGACACTCGTGTTAGAGATTTTAAATATCAAACCTCATCCTGTGGGTTTTTAGGTACTAGATAAAAAGGACATCTATAATGTTTTAGATGTGTTTTTTATCTATTTTTTTTCCTTAGTCCTTTCTTTTTATAATGCAATCATCTTCTCTTCCAATAAGAATTCGACACAGATGTTTAACGTTATGTCATTATGTTTTAGCCACCTTTTCTAATGGATAAATGGATTGTGGGATTACAACAGAACCAGAAAATAGACTACACAGTTAATTATGAAGTGAGTTTTTCCAACATTACAGAAATCTACAAAAATGGTGACATTTGTAATTAAGCTAAATAATTGTATCCATCTTTCTTTTTTTCTCCAGAATGATGTCAAGTCACCAAAAACCACCAGACACAGCTGTGTGGTGACGTGGAGTCACGGCGGAGGACAAGATGAGATCAAGAATGTGGAGCTGGTAATTGAAACGATGCTGGCTGATACAGATCCCAGTGATGGATCAAAGTCTGGTAATTAGGCTTCACATTAACATTGTTCACATTGTGTTTCTAAACAAATATAAATGTTTAAAGTCTAATGCGTCTTTTTCAAGATATTGATCCAGCTTGGATGAACAACGTGAGACAGAGACATCTGACGACCCAGAAGAACCAGCAGAAGACGGTTCCTCTAACGAGCTCTGATGCACTCTCTCTGCCTCAGTTCCTCTCTGCACATGAAAGCCAAGCGTTTTCTTATGCAGCAGCTGTGCGCCGCTCTCCAAACCACCTCCGCGCATCTCCCTGGAGCGACTCCCGCAGCTCCTCGCCAACAGGCGGCCTGTCAGCCAAACTCTCACTTCTCAGCCTCGGGTCGAAGGGCAGCAGTCCCTCCAGCACGACGTCGGAGAGCAACTCAGAGCGAGAGCGCCCACGCAGTGCCGGAGCAAAGCTCGACCACCGTAGGAACAGCTACTTTGGCAACACATTGGCTGTGGGAGGGGGGCAAGGTAGGGGCCACGGATGGACAAATAATAGAGGAAGCAATATTCATAATAGGAGCAGCAAAGCCCCACGGCAGCCAGGGAGGCCACGAGCCAACAGTTACAGTGTCACATCACAGAACCGCCCACCGATGATACCGGGTATATTGTCTGTGACAGGAAACCCCAGTGAGGAAAAGGAGGGGGGCAAAGTCAACGATGGTGGGTGGATCAAAGTGGAGCGTCAGAAAAGATTACCACGTCAGGACAATAAACAAGTCAGAGGTCGACCGAGGAGAGAGGGCAGGGGAGGGCGTGGCGCTGGTGGAAGGACATAATGTGAGCTGATAGCTTCTTTTAAACTCAACCTGCTCTGAAAAGCTTTTACATATGAATCCACTGATGTGCTCGGAAATGAACAGCATGTCTGTGACATATGTCTGCATAGGACGGTCAGATGCTTTTATATCTCTTTTAGTGTAATAAAAATGAGTTGGACTTTATTTATTATATAAAAAAGAGTTATTGTTTATTGTCTAAAGATGACATCCTCCTCTGTACTGTAGCTTTTTTTAAAAAATGTATTTATCATCATTTCTATAAGATAGCTGCATAATAACATGATAAAATGTGAAAGCTTTCTGAGTTTCTTCAATCTCTCTGTGCTTTTCATTTTTCTTAGTAATATTTACATAATGTATGTTTCACCTGGTGCTCAAATACTGTTCACAGTTTACACTGAATATGACAAATATCACCCAATTTTGTTTTACTACATTAGACACTATCACTTTAATTATATGTGTCATTATTACTCCAGTTTATTCAGTTTTATTTAAAAAAAAAAATCAGTTATTTCTGTTTTTCGGTCTCACTGGAAATAAAACTTCTTTAAAAAATCGATCTGGAGACGTTCATACTGTCAAATTAAATGCCCTGATAATATACTTCAGATTTATAAGATTTATACTTAGAATTACAAGATTATAAACACAGTTTCTTATCATTTTACACCTATTTGATGTGGATTTCAGGTGGCAGAACAATGGAGAAAAAAAGATTTATAAAATAATGTTTTTCTCATGTGACTAGTTTATCTAAAAATAGAAGTAATGCACCCATTAAGTAAAGTTTTTACACTGAATTATTGTGCTCCATTTTTTAAGCAAAATACATGTTGCACATTCATTTTCTTCACATCCTGATTGAATCTTAAACTTTCTTGCAAAACCTTTTATTTTCTTTCTTCTCTCCAAGTTTGATGTGAAATCTGTGTTCCGGTTTTGTATCTTTATCCCAAAAGTGCTACCATTTCTTTATTTTAACAGACTGAACCTGCATCTTACTGACTGATTCTTTCATCTGCACTTTGTCCTTGCTTGCACAGGAAGTTGGAAAGAGCTCAACTATTTACCCGCGTTGTATGCAAATAGACCAATGAAATGTTCGCGCCACAGTGCAGCACCTGAAAGATACATAATAAACTTCTTGAGTATATTTACCGTATTAAATGTCTCTAAAGACAAAATAAATAAGGAACACAACAACCTGTCTAGAATAACGCGAAATCTGACGTTAAGTTTAATTTTACCCTAACTGTCATTGTATTGATAAAACTTTAGATAGATTTTTTTATGCAGCTGGCAGGACCTGTCGGTGGCGCGGGAAATGAACGGACTCTGGCTTCTTGCAGCTGCAGGTTCCACTTTGTTCGCTGCAGAGCTGCTGAACGGTTTTTGTGTTTGACTGCGGTACTGTCTCTATCCCAAAATGCCTTTAACTCGCTCTAAGGTAAGAAAACAACACAATTTCAATCATGAATGCATTAACAGCTGCGTTAAAAGGTTATTTTTAAATATTTCGTCACAGATAGATCATTTCTTTTGATGTTTCAAGCAGTTAACCTATAAATGGGTAAGCCTACATGTAAAGAGTTTTCAAATGTGACACGAGACCCTTTTAAATAATTACTAGTAAATAAGACGATAATGAAGTTTAAAGCTGCGTCCTCCATTTGGTTTGGTTGAGTTTTGTGGGGTGTGTCCCTCAAGCTGCAGATGAATTGTTTCATGTTAGCATGCACAGCTTTCCACCGGATGTTTGGTTTTCAGTAACGACGAAGTATTTATCAGGAATATAAAATGTTTAAACGTTCTGATCAAGTGTTTGAAAGCGTTTTATCATCACATTTTTCTTGAAAAAAAAAAAAAAAAAATCTGTTCTGACTCTTATCAGAAACTGGCAGCTCAGCCTGCATCAACCAGGATGAGTCTGAGGAGTTTCCGCAGTGTCCCACTGGTTCCCATGGAGACCTCATCCTCCTCTTCCTCTGATGACAGCTGCGACAGCTTTGGCTCAGACGGAGGCTTTGCTACTACGGTAACAATAGTATGACAAAGTTTAACCGTTGACTTCTTGCAGCTTGTAGATCTGACACACGTGCCTGTTTTTAGAAGAGGCCAGCGAGGAGAATCACAGAGAAACCAAAGGTGTTTGAGGCCACGTCAGAGGACTCATGCAGCGGGTCAGAGGAGATAAGCAATCAGATTAAAGCCATGGTAAGAGATGAAAAGAGTCTATACCTCTAAGATAAAACACATCTTCTTTTCAATTGACGTTCTTAAAATTTTTTTTTTTTTTTTGTAGAAAGTGGATGTCACGCATCCGAGACGTGGCCGCAGACCAAATGTCCTGAAAGTTGCCATGACGTTTCCCACAAAGACGAACAGGAAGAGGCCTGCATCTGAACCGCTGTCCCAACCCAAAGTTCAGGACTCTGAGGATGAGGAGAAGGAGGAAGAGAACTTCATGGACAAGAGAGCCCTGAACATTAAAGAGAACAAAGAGATGGTATTGTGTTTTTTTAACTATTTGTTTGGATTGTCAGTGTATATGTGATTTGTTAATGTGTTTCTGATGCTTTGTTTTTAGCTTGCAAAGCTGATGGCGGAGCTGAACAAAGTTCCCGGGCTTTTCCCAGGAAGACGGATGGCCATGTCGGCGTCAGCCACGGTAAAATAACCTCCGTAAACACACTTCTTTTAACCTAATCTCTGATTGGTTAGTTAACCCCAACATCTTCAGCCAAGACAGACACCTCGACAGTCTGTGGGAACCCCGAGGGCTCTGAGGAGGAACCCAGAGCGGACATCTCGGCCCCACACGAGGTCCCGTTCTCTGGTGGATGGACCCCCCAGCCCGACTCCCGAGGAAGATCCCGAAGATAAGTTCAGCCTGGTTCGCAAAAGCCGCTATTATGAGGAAGACGACGAACCGGTAGGTCTGATCAGAGGATTTGTGAGCATCTGGCTAACTGTGTGTTATTCGTGTTGTAACAGCATTCATTTTTCTGTACAGCCGCGCCGTCGTTGCTTTAGTGGCGCCAAGGCCATCCTTCATGTGGTGCGTCCCGTGGAGGACATCACAGAGTTGGAGCTGCAGAGGATCTGTCATAACGTGCGGGAGAAGGTCTACAACAGCTCTACTGTGAGTTCAGCAGCCCCCGCCGAGCTGAAAATCCTCTGATGTTGTAAAGCGGAGTGACTGATCAGCTGTTCTAACCGGTTTACAGGGATCCACCTGCCACCAGTGTCGACAGAAGACGACCGACACCAAAACAAACTGTCGTAATCCCGAGTGCGTCGGGGTGAGGGGTCAGTTCTGTGGCCCGTGTCTCCGCAACCGATACGGCGAGGAAGTCCGAGAGGCTCTGCTGAATCCGGTAAGGTCCGAAACACATCTGATTATATCTGACGAAGCGGGCGTGGATCATGACATCTTTATTCCTCGCAGGAGTGGCTGTGTCCGCCTTGCAGGGGGATCTGCAACTGCAGCTTCTGTCGAGCCCGAGAGGGCCGCTGTGCCACGGGAGTGCTGGTCTACCTGGCAAAATACCACGGCTTTGATAACGTGCACGCGTACCTGAAAAGGTAAAAACACCCAGAAGAGATTTAAAGTAATTGAAGTGTGTTAAATCTTTAACATATTGACTCTTTTCTGCAGCTTGAGGAAGGAAATGGAAGAAGAGAGCAAGTGAGAGACGCTGCAGATGATGGAGCTGACTGACGCCCCTCGTACCGAGTTCACGTCCAGAAAAAATGTTGCTACGTTCGACACATCGCAGCACACAATGCTCATTGTTTAGGTTTTATTTCGGGGCGGGTGACTGACAGCCAGAGGAAGCACGCAGATGCTTTTCTCCAGCCAAAAAAAAAAAAAAATGGAAGATTTTTAACCCGACATTAAGAACAATTATTTGCAAAACATTTGTCAAATCTCTGCTTTGTGATCTAAGATGTACATATTTCATGCTTTTGTAAAAAACTGCTGTTTGAATCCAGATTCTCTTGTACATTGTTTTAAATGTATTGATTTTAATCTGTTTAGGGGAAAATAATCTGCCTTTTTTATGCCTTTTGCTTTTGTTTTGGTTTATTGGGGCTTTAAAAAAACGACCCTGTGATTTAGCTGCTTTAGCAGGACGGAGAGGTTGCAGGTAGGAAAAAGGTGCACGTTCACTCCGAGGTCCACTGACTCTCCCTCGTCCGAAGAGGAGCCGTGATGAACTACAGCGCCTGGTTAAATATCCTTCATTAGATAACTGTCGCTAATGGCGTGGAAACAATTAGCACTCTCTCTAATGGGAATCTCATACCTGTAAATCATTTGATCCTGGTAAAGTACTTCTCTCTTCAGCTCATTTTCTGCTGTATGTCTGTAAGTAATGGTGGAAGTAGAGTTATAGACTGCGTTTCCTGCACATGATCGGAATCAGCTGACATTAGACTGACCTTTTCTGCTGTTTGTCTTTGAAACGTACTTGATTTGACCTGAAAAGAGCTCGATGGTGTTACTATAACCGCATCGTATTCCTGTTCTGTACGGTTTTAATAAAGTGTTCGTTTGACTGGACCGTCCTCTGAGCTGGAATTATTTGTTTGTGGTGTATTTCTGGTTAAGTTTGCATCGTTCCTTCAGAGTAAAACCTTAAACAGCGAGGAGGTTTGTGCTGTCAGTCAGCTGCCTGCACAAGCTTGAACGAGTCAGATAATCACCATTTACAGGAGCGTTATGGTGAATTAAAGCTGCAGCACAAATACTTTTCAAAATAAGTCTCACCAGTGTCCGCTTCAATAAAAACCATCAGTATATTCAGAAATATCCTGTTGCGGCTTTAAAATGACTGAAAACTTCCACATTAATTATTGAATCTGAATCGATCAGCAATCAGGAGAAGTTTGACGTTTAGCTGTAACAGTTCATGCATAAACCAACATGGCACGTTTTATATTTTGGCCCATTTACCAAATTTTAAATAGCTACTTTGATGATGTCAGATTTCTGTGTAAAACATTTATATTTCAGTTTTATTCAATAAATCACAAATCAATATCTGTTTTGTAGTATTTCTTATAAGTGTTTATCTTATTTCTCTATATTTAAAGAGATTTTTACATTTTGAATTAGAATTTCTGTCTTTAGTTTTTTGCACAATCCTTTCATCAATGTTTTTCAGCATATTTAATATTTATTTTTTGTTGCTAGTTCAAACTTATTTTAGATACATGATATTCTACTGATTTTTATTCTTTTTTTTGTATCACCTTAATGATGAAACTGAGCATTTCTCCTTCGAGACACAAAGACACTGTTCAGTCACTCAGTCTGTTGTTTTATTTACTTTTATTTAATCATATAATTTTTTTCTATAATTTTGTGTCATATTTTGTCTTTTTTTTTCTACTTGTCTTTTGATGAAAGATCTAATATTAATTATTTGCATCTTTTTGTGAAATCATGCGATTTTGGTTGTTTTTGTGCAACATTTGATTGTAGCAACTCACAGAAAAGAATTTCACCATATCTGTTTATTAGTGAAGGTTAATAAAAGCTAAACGTGACAGATTTAAAATTCGTCTTTTCAAAACAAATATTTCACTGAGAACCAGTTACCTATGCTGGAAACTAGAAGAAGGTTTTTAAAGTCTCATTAGGCTCGTTTGTGTTTGCAAAAGTCAAATTATTGCCTCGGGTTTGAAATCTGTCCTTGACAGACTTCTGTGATTGACTAAAAACAGAATCAGTGTACAACATAACAGCTGAAAATAACTGGATCACTTCATAAAATCTCTGTCATTTTTAATAAATTCTGTGAGAAAAGTTCAATTACTAATATTAGAATAAAATTATCATAAAAAGACTTTTACTTTTTTGTATCATAAGTATAAATTTCTATCTTTTTTCTTACCCTTTTCCTTCCAAAAGCAGCTTTTCACAAACTACTATTAGTATAATAAAGATGCACTTGAAAATACTGGTCCTGTATTAAATATCAATGATCCTCCACTTTGGGGTGATGAATATTTAGAGAAGTAATTGTTTACAACGCTCGAGCATTGAGCTGATCTGGTAATCAGGCTATGAAATACAATATTTATTCATTAGAGCAGATTTAATGAGGCCTTGCGGCGCTAATTATGAAAACCAGTGTAGCAGTAAATGAGTAGCGCTCGGCGGTGGGCTGCGGGGTACCTGTGACGAGGGTCTGAGGGGGGTGTTGAAGAGCCCTGATGTGACCGAGGCAGTCCAGCCTGAACGTACCTGGAGACAGGTTGCAGATGGACCTCGCGTCCCTACGCGCCCCACCTTGGAGATTAACTTCTGGATTTCCCCAAATCCTGCAAAAAAAAAAAAAAAAACCTGATTTTATTTCAAACCATCACGCAGCACAGATAATCTCATAACTCTTCACTGGGACACAGTGAGGCTTTTTAAACTACTGTTCCATTGATATACTGCCAGCTATAACTCTGAAACAGGCTGAGTGCTTCTATTTGTATGCAGCTCTGGAGATATGTGGTAGGATTTCACAGCATAATATGGCTTTTGATTGACTGATATTTTCATTATGGCTGCAGGGTAGCGTGAAGACTGTTAATTTGCTTGAGAGTCCTGCAGGTCTACGGTGATTGTAGCAGAGCCAGAAGAAAAGCTGAATAAATGAAACTCACAGGGCACAATCACAATCTGTGGGTCAAAATCAACTGATTAATTATAATTTAGAATCAATCTGTCAGGTCTCTGTAATAAACACTCTCTCAGGCTTGCTGCTTAATAACCAGCTTTACATGGTACAACATGGCGGCACACTGTATAAAACTATATTATCACCCTGAATAATAGATACATACATTTCTGATAATATAATAAAAAAAGGCCTTTAGATGGGGAGAGTAGCCTCAACAGCTGTTTCTATTTTTTTCCATGCCGCTCATCAAGAAGACTTTCCACACAAGTCCCCCCCCCCTCCCTCCACTACCTCCCAACCAGCTCTGACCTCTACATCCTGTGAAGTATAGTGAGGAAAGTGCCGCTAAATGCATAGTGAGTGACTCTGGGTGGCAGGAGGCTTATGACATGTTCCTTTCCTCCCTGTTCCAGCCAGGAAAGTGATGGAAACAGCAGTTTGGTCCAGGTGTCAGGGACATTATCAAAGAAAAGGGCTGCCTGCAGTTGCTCCATCTCACAGGAAATTGCCAACTCACCCTAACAAAGGAAGGCATAAGTGCACTCGCTGCTGCCTTTAAGGGGAGCGTGATAAGATGACATTATAAATACAGAATTGTTCACAGAGGTGGAGGGGCCGGCACATCAGGCAGCTGAACTTGGCAATTTTTAGTTCCTCTTGCACGAGTCCAAAAGCCTCTGTGGGATTATCTAAAACAACATCCATGACTTATCCATGCAGGGAATTGTGCATTCTGTAAATATATATGTATTTATTCAGATTTAACTGCTTAAAAATGCTGCATATAAAAGTGTCAAAAACATTCAAAGCATATAAATCATATTACATACATGTCAAATAAAGGAAAAACGCTATATTCTTAGTGGCCTGTAGGAAATAAAGATTCATTTTCAGTTTCTCTGCACAGTTTTGCAAACAATCAGTTAATTAAGGGCATTTTAATTTCATGCTAATCACACAAAATCTTTTAGTAGTTGTTGACAAAATTTATTCAATAGCTGTTTACATTTTTTTTTTCAAAAGAACGATCCAAAGCAGATACTAATTATCAATAATCTTGTAAATTATCTTGCATATATTGTCACGTAATGCTGCTACTCTCATGTGAAAGAGCTTCCAGTCTTGAGTTAAATAGTTCTCCTCATTACCTGAAGGGGGAGCTCTAATACAGGTAACTCAGTCCATTTCGTCATGCTCCAGTTTTCAACAAGTCTTGGAAGCTCAACAGTAAATGAAAAAAGGCACTAACTAATGTGTGTTGTAGAATTTTACAAAATAAAAGTATTTGCAACAGAGAAAACTCCAAGAGTCTTTAATTATGGGAGACTAAAGGTGCTGATTGGAAGCTGATTATTTGGAGATTAGACAGAATGTCTGTGCAAAGGGGTCGAGAAAGTTTAAAAAGAGTCCTGCAGAATCCTTGCATTGAGGAAGTGGAGGAGCTGGTGGTCCAGTGTCGGGGGGGAGGTGATGATGATCGAGGTTGTAATCTGAAAACCTAAGAACTGGCACATTGGATTGATTTTATTGAGATCATACATTACAAATGGGGCATGGAGGGAGTTCGCAGCCTTGAGATGGTGGCGCTCACGTGCTTCATTAATTTTTACTTCATTAACTCTCTCCTTCAAAGCCTTCGACAGAGAATTCACTGCAGGTCATGAATCCGGGCAGAATGGACTCAGAGCTGCAGATAACACTCGATGTACTGGACACACTGAACACAGTCAAAACAAATCAGTAACATAACATACACACAAACTGAGACTGATCAGTGTTATTTATATATAGACTGTCACTTCATTTGAACTTTTATGTTCAAACAGGATGTAAAAGCTGAAGGAAGAGTTCACATGAAAAGCTTTTTTGTCTCTTGTTAATTCTGCAAAGTTCTGCAACTGGCAAAAAGCCTCTGAGTCTATTCACGATGACAATCACACACCCTCATTTTAAGATAGCTCTTCTATTTTCCTGCAATGTTTTTACTTACTTTTTTGTGCCTGAGTGGTGCTTCGGCACTCGCTTTTTGTCTCACAGCGAGGAATTTCAAAGTCCCCACTGGGCCCTTTAGAATGGACCATTTGTTTAATATTATAGCCTTAAACCTAACAATATCAATCAGTCATGAAAGCACCTATGCATGCTGCTGTGCCCTGCATCACCATTAACTCCACACAAGTGACGGCCTCCGCTGGATCGCAGGGCGAGCAGATGGAGGGTGTCGGGGGAGGTAAATAAATGGATAGTGTCGGTTTGCTTTGGCAGCCCCCACCCCACTAAACTCGACCACCTCCACCACCTCTCTTCCTGTTTTTTTTCCTCTCCAACAATACAGGTGAGTGAGTGTGTCCCAGCAGGAAGTCGATGATAGATGCAGAAATCTGGAGAAAAGTTGGAATAAAACTTGAGGTTTGTTTGAACTTTAAATAAGAAATCACTGCATTTGACATGTTTAAACACGTATAACAAGAATTCCTTATTGATTATTATATCTATTGACCTGAAACATTGTTCTATTTAATCTTTTAGGGTTGATTCAGTTGAATTTTAATTAGTGCTCGTTAGGATTTTGAATAATTTGGTGAGTCAAACTTATTTTCTATCCTTTATTTTTCTCTGAATAAATATAGTCTAAATGTATGGAAGTACATTACTGCCAACAGAGTAAAAACTAAATAGAACCATATTGTGTAATAATGGGAGATTTGCTTAAAGGGAAAAAAATCATGTCAAAGCAAAAATGTTCACATTATTACAATACATTTTATTATTATTTTAACAGAAAAAAAAATCACGTTATTATGTGATAAATATGTCTACTACTACTACTACTACTGTCATTTAGCAGACGCTTTTATCCAAAGCGACTTACATTGAGAGAACATACAAGCAAGAAATCAAAGAGAAGGAAACAATATAAGGAGGTGGACTGTTTGGAGTCCAGTTTAATTCCGACGCTGATACATCAAGTGTATCAAAAAATTTTTATTTATTTTTTTTAAACTCCCAAATCACTATATATATATATATATATTGTAATATATGAACATATTTGGTTAGAAAATCCAAAATAGTTGAAAAGAACATTAAAGAAAATGTAAAAAAGATGTAATTTTGGAAAAATACAGTGTTAGTTTACATCAGTCTGAATTCACTTAAAACAAGTTAAGCACATGTGAAACCATGTTTTTGTATAAAATATTACTTTAAGTTGCCTTTATTGACAGAAACTTGCTGATTACATTGAGGTGGCCAAAGCCAAAAGCCATAATAATAATAATAATCAGGAGTTTTATTATTCAGTTGTCACATACAGACTATGAGTGAATCAGATCTGACATCAGTCAGCTTTGGTTTCTCATTTTAGAGAAGTATTTCATCCCACAAAGGTTTAAAAACATATAAATAGATAAATAGATCCACACTGAAACACACTGAAGCTCCTCTCTTAGAATACTGCTTGCTCGTAGATTGCAAAGGGCCAGTGGAAATGGGGGGGGGGGGGTCTTAAAGGAACAGATCTTAATTAAAACAGACTGATTTTATTTGACAGGTAATTTTAAATGAATTCATTCAAATCTCTCAAATTTAGCCCTGATAGTTTATGTTGACCCGTTTTATCACATACTGAAATGACAGAAAACTTTTTTTCTAAAGCGAATGCCAAAAAAAAAAAGACTTTTTTTTGTTTATTTTGATTGTTTACCAAATGTTCCATTCACTTCAACACAATCAGAATAATTAATTTGGCAAATCTAAACTCAACATATTTGAGTGATTTTGTATATTTCTGCTAAAGTCATTGTTTCATGAGTCTTGGTCGATTTTTGTCTGCAGACGCTGTGAAGTCGTTTTACACAGTTTGCATCTGAGCTTGAGAACAACACACATCAGCAGGCAGGCGCTGAGCGCTCCTCATCTCAAAAATTCCTAACATTTCAAATCTGTTACGACAGCTGTCCCGCAGAACATGTGTGAGATCCGTTTCGCCGCACATGTTGAAATGATGATTCCCTCATTACATCTGACATCAGATAATATCTCCAAAGCTAACAGTTTGACCAAAATCCGGTAAAAAAAACAAAAAACAAAAAAAACAACAACATTCTGGGCGAGCTCTCGAAGGGAGAATTAATGGGAGCAAAACAAAAACAGCTCTTAGACAATTAGCACCACAGACCACTCTGTAATCTTAAGATTGTTTTCACCACTTAAAAGCAGCACACATGGTTTGTATTGTGGCGGGGCAGAAACGAACAACAGTCGAGAGGATTCGACTTGGTCTCCCTAATCTGCGTTTCCCTTTAACATGCCTTTCTTCTGTTCTGTGTGAATAAACTCCAGCTGCAAAACATCAGTGTTTGTCATCAGCTGGAAAATCTTTGAAAAGATTTTTCCCATGAGGATAAAATGAAGGAATCTTGTTTATGCAGATTCGGTTAATTTGTTTTTCATCTTCAGTTACACATTCTGAAATGAAGACGTGTCTCATAAAGAAAGGACTTTCCTTATCATTCATATATATGTCTTGTTGGCAACTTGTAAGCAGATTTATCAGATCACCCCCCCCCCCCANTCAGAGTCTCAAAAGGCCCCTGAGGCATCCCTCTTTAAGAGCCTCTACAAGGGATCTGGTTAACAGAAACATCCCAAAGCTATGTTCATTTAAATAACACAATGTATTTTGTGGATTTCAAAAAAAAAAAAAAAAGTGTAATTGCAAAATCTGTAATTTAACCCTGGGGCTTGGTTGCTTAACCAAACATGCTTTGGCTGGTTAGTCACAGAGGAAATGTCTGGCACACAGATTGAATTTGTTCTCTCTAAAGTCAAAGGCAGGAAAACAATTAAGTGTCTGTTGCACATTTCACTGTGTACCGCTTAACACCGTTTTTCACATCGCTGGGGCAATTGTCTGCAGAGAGAGCAGGAGCGAGCGATGAGACAAAGACGTTACTTCCAACCTCTGAGAAAGATTGTCATTTTTTTTTTTTGATTTCGAAACATTTCAATTAAGCTGCCGATGGAGATAATAAACATAATGGCATGAAACCCTCACTGTTTCCTTTTGTCCTGTCATATGTCCATTTTCAGGACTTAGAGGTGTGACACCCTAAAGGAGCTTTTGGTCCAAGAGGAGTGTGTTGATGAGTGTGTGTTGCCCTCCCCCCTCCAACCCCCCCCTCCACACACACTCCTGATCTCTCCTCTTTCATTCTACGTCTAGTTCTTTCAAAACAAGGTGAAGTTCAGCAAAGTTTCTCTGCAGAGATGATCAAACAGTCACATCACTAATGGCGATGGGTGACAGGGCCAGTGAATACAGATCAGCTTTAATTGTGGTGGGTCTTACTGCCACTGTCTGTCAATCTGAGCCTTTGAATACATGAAAATTTGCTCTGTTCATTCTGTTTAAATGATGTATCCAATTAAACGCTTCAGAATTCACGATCTTCAGTCAAGGTTAAATGAAAGCAGTTACTCCTGTCAGTGAGGTGATTAACAGCGGGCCTGCGTCCGACACATTTTTGTGCAAAAATTCAAATTTGGGGACTAAAGGATGAATCTTTATTCATTACATGCAGTCCAGCTCAATAAATGTCCAGCTCTTAATCGCTTTGTTCATTTAAAATCTCTCTCTCTCTCTTTTTTTTTTTAATTAAAAACATCCTGGTATTTAAGCATCTGTGTTTTACATATTGTGATTAAACTTTTGGGTTTTTAAAGGACCTTTTGTTTGTGTAAAAAATCATGTTTGTTATCCAAAAAAAAAGAATTTTGGTTTCAGTCTTCCAGCAGCCACCTGCAGTCAAATAAAATGTTTCCCATTAGGCTTTTAATTGTGACTGAATGGACACTCCAAACCCTGCTAAGCAAAACAAAGAAAAAAATCTTTTTTTTTTGACAGTTGACTTCAAAATGAACAAGTGCACAAGAGCATGGGAATTAATTTCCTTTCTGCAAAGATGAATGTGTTACCAGGTTATTAATGAGCATATAATATGCTTGTGCAAGTAAGTTTTTCACATCCTTGTGATAAATGTGACAAAGGAGGTGAGGAGCATGTTGACTAATGAGTATCGTCCAGGGATCTGAGCTCTCTGCCCTCTGGGGACTGAGCTGCTGTCTGAATTTCACACATCACATGACGCTAATACCCCGAGGACCACAAGGCAAGCTGCTTGTGACCAAGTCGACTTTGTCATTTCTTCAGATCTTCCGGTTCAACCAGGTTCAGATGCAGCTTTTATTTTGCAGAGTTAGACATATTCAGTGTCTTATTGCAAAACTGTGATGTAAAACAGCAGCAAATCTGAGAAATCTGAAAAAATCTCTGTCATTTAGGTAGTGCATTTTAACCCCGCCCACACTACTCCAGATATTTTAGAAAATGGAGATTTTTTTGTTGCATTTTGTATTTGCACAGAGTTACTGGTGAGAAAAATATATATCTGCGATTTGGAAAAACTTTTTTGTTGTATCTGCATGGACACGATATACAGAGTTTTTCAGAAACAATGGTGTTGCAGCAGTGTAGTAGCACTTGCCTACTTTTACTTTGAAAAACCCTGATGGAGCTGGTTTGTATTGCCTGTTTCATTTTATCCTGAACCTGTTGTCAGTAAATGCTTAAAGCTGTATTCTGGAGTTTCTTCTCAGAGGTGGAAAAAAAAACGTGTTGCACCTTTAAGTCCCGCCCCTCTGTGATACGATAGCCACGTCTGCTTTCATCTGTGCATGCGCACCATCTTTGTTACGATGGACACTTCATGGGTAAGTTACATTTCTACAATTTATGATTGCTTGCTGCTCCATGATTCACAGATGGCTAATGCTATTGGCTAATGCTGGGTGGAGCTCAGCGAAAAATAAAGGCGCCCTTATGGGACAGCGGAGGGCTTTGACAAAGGAAAAAGATATCATGTTTTTCTAGCATTATATTACAGAACCTTTTGTGGAATTTCAAAAAAATCATACGTAACTCCTGTAAAGGGGAAAACTCCAGATTGCTGCTTTAACGCCAAAGAGGAAAACTGGTGTCACATCGCTGCCAAAAATCTCAAGAGATTGATGTGATTGGCCAGATTTTCAGATCAAATCCAGTGATGTGAGAAGAAGAGTGGTGCACATGACATGGATTCAAAGTAGTAGAAGAAAAAGGGAGCAGAACATTTGTTGGTTGTAGTAGCATTAATTGTATTAGATAACAACGTGTTTGGAGTTATAACTAAACCTGCTCTTCTTCTTGTGTCACCAAATTTGAACTGAAAATCTGGCCAATCACATCAATCGGAAAAGTTACCAGCCCCAACTGAAAAATATGCCCACTAAACACTAGGGGTGTAACGGTACACAAAAATCCCACTTCGGTACGTATCTCAGTTTTGAGGTCTCGGTTCGGTTTGTTTTTTTTAAGTGAAAACAATCAAAAACATAATTGCTTTTTGTAATTTTCAACTTTTGTAAACAACGGTTTATATATTTTCTTACAAAAATAAAACATTAAAAAATAAGAAAACATACAAAAATAAAAATAAAAAATAGAGTATCGCTTAACTTACCAAACAGGGGACCTTATAGATAAAGGAGGGTGTTCAAGCTCCGGCTTGTTTACATCAGTCATGACGTCTGGTAGGGAAAAAAAAAAAAACCTCAAGCGGTGCAGACAACAAACTTCCAATCCGCCACTGAAGATGCTCCGCAAGCAACACAAGCCTGTTAACTAGCTGTAATCGGATCGGTAAACATCTGCACCATAATAACAGCCCAGTATTGAAACGGTTCTATGAATGCATGTTCCGTTACATCCCTCACCTTATGTATTTACTTCAATGTGTTTGTTTAGCTCCGCTGTGCGTCACTCAATACAGCGTCCAGGCAGAAGCTCGCCTGGAAACTTACTTCCACTGCGCTTAATATACACTAATAAGAGATTTATGGAAAAAAATGCACTGAAATGGTACGCAAGTGGACCGAATTGAACGGTTCAAACAAATACCCGCGAACCGTTACACCCCTACTAAACACAGAGAGCATACAGATGAGTAGAGGGGGCGTGTATTATCGCTGGTCATGCTGCAGACACCTGCTATTTATGGCTCCAATCTAAAAATAAATTCACATGATTTCATGTGAACAGTTTTATAAACCTTTACACTGCTGTTACTTCTGCATTGGAAGAAAAAGAAAATTCTGGGTGCAAACTTTTTTTTTTCAGGTGAGTGTTTTTCTCCAACTGAGAGAACTATGCCTGATGTCTGCTGCAGGTAAGATACTGACTCTACAGAACCCTGCTCCATAAAACCTGAACTCTCTCTTTAATAAAAAACAAACGATTAAAAAATATGTACAAAAAATAAATAAACTAGCTGCAATTTTTAGATTTCCTCACATGCATAAATCTGATTTACTAGTAAAAGTCAGGTTGGCTCACATTTGCTCGAGCAACTTGTTGTAAAAGTTACAAGAGAGAAAGAATGCAGCCGAAGCAGAAAATAAACTTTCAAAGGAACAAAATAAAATCGTCATGGCTTCCTATATATTGAGTCTCACGGATACATAATGGGACTCGGGCCCCGAGGGCCGAGATGCACGTTTGAACGACAGCCAAGTACACAAACTAGGCTCTCTCTCAGGGGGCAGAGTGAATAAAGAAAGCAGCGGATTAAATCAGATCACTTCTTAAACCACTACTCCTGCACGCCACTCCCAGTGTAGAGACCATTTAATCTCTAGAAGGGGGCAAACATCAGCAGTTGGTCTCTTTTAAACAAGTCTGACTAAAGTAGAAAAATAAATAAAGCCTCGGGCGCTGCACTTTAATGTATTCAATTAACTGGGGTCCCTCTAGAGAACTCCAGCTCACACTTGGATAAAGAGAGAGCGTATCGCCTGGAGATGAATACGCTGAATGCACTCATTCTGAAGACCATGATTGGAAATCTTCCTCAACAGGTTCTTACTTAATTAAACTTCCCTTCATCCGACTTTCTGTGGCTTTCGAAGGAAAATTGGCGAGACATATTCAAAAAAACTTTGCACACTATATTGCGTGTTGTTTACGGGGCAATTCGCTAGACTTGTAGGGCCCCGTGACATCTTCCAGCATCACTGTGGAAAGTCAACTCTGCCTGAAAGAACAGAGAACCATATAAAATCTCCAGTTCAATCACAGACAATTATGTTGTGAAATGAAAGAAATTCAGCAGCCGTCAAGTCTGAGTGGGAGGGATAATTATCTGGCAGTCATTACTGCTCCCATTATAGCATTTAACCACATTCATATACTGTATGAACATACTGCACTTGTTGGAAACATGAAAATAATCAGAGCAGTCGTTTCTCTGAAATATATGAGAAGTATAACATGTTCATCACCGTGTCCTTGACTGAAAGATGTATGTTGAAAGTGAAATTTATCTAATTATCTCACATATTTCTCATGAGACTCCATTCAGGGTCTATCTGTACCTTATTTTCCCTCTGCAGCCTCCTTTTTTTGTGCAGCAAAACCCCAACAGTATTCTCCATCTATTAAAATCAAACCCTCATCACATCACCTACATCCCCAATTTGCCGCACTCTTTTTTTCCATAACAAATCAACTTAATCAAGCTCATTAAGTGCTATTATTAAGAATTTATTGTTATCTCAGTCTTTGTAGGTCTGACAGGTCCAACCCGCCCACGCCTGTCCCCCCTCCACCCTCTTGATACTGGGACCTTTGCTTGTCACAAAAGGCTCAGTTCTAATTGGCCTCGATTGTGTTATTCTTGTAAGAACAAGATGGCATCGTTTTTTTGTCCCACATGTTTAACATCTGTATCTCTTCTCAGCAGCTCAAAGTCCCACAGACCAATGAAAACAATCTACATTAAGGTTCAGCGGTGTTTCTTTGAATAGCATGTGGAAAAATAGGCGTGGAGAAGGTGCCAAAGGTCGTATTGTGTTTAAGTGTGCAGTTTTAATCCTCTGGATCCTCCTTAATGCAGCGTGGAGAATGTATTTCCACAGCTGTCAGAGTGACGGACGGAGGAGCAAATCTCTGCTCTGCAACAACATGCTGCTACCTGCACAGCATAAAGCCTGCAGGATGGTGGTGTTGACTGATGAGAGGGTGGATAGATGTGTGCTGCCGTCACGAGGGCGGGGGCGGGAGGTGCAGGGAAGTTCGTCCCATCGCAGGAGTTATTAAGTTTGTCTCTCGGACACACTCGGTTTCACCAGGGTGCCCGTCCCTCATTCATAATAGATGCTAATCTGTTCAGGGCTGACTGATGACAGAGCTTCCTGCCCTTCATAGAATTAGTCCTCGGCTTTATCAAAGGACCCAAACTGCCTGCTAATTAGACTCATTTCCTGCTGCATGAATTATTTATTCCCATTGTAACTGATCAGAGGCGATTGTGACGCATCACGCTGCCTCCAGTTTTCACACAGTTGCGCGTACCAACGCAAACTCACTCAGCTGAGTGTACGAGAAGCAAAGGTTGCTTCAGCTGCTTCTCCACTCAGTGGTGGTTTGGGGTTAAAATCCCACAATGCAAAGAAAAACTGTATAAACCGAAAAGTCATGTCACTATTTCACANGAGGATCCACTTAAAACAAAGGAGTGAAATGTTGTAGAAATAAAATCACCTGTTAAAATATATAAATAAGCTTTGAGGTGACTGAAATAATCTAACGATGCTCTAAAGAATCAGCAAAAATGCAGATAAATTACACCAAAACAAACCGACCAAACCCTCTTTTTTTCCAAATAATGATGTAATTATTTGTTTTTTTAAGATACATTTCCTGAAAATACCAACATCATCCTCATAATTAATTTTCAAATTTCTCACGTCAGTTTCTTTATTTCAATATAAAAAAAATAGATTATATGTTATAAAATTGGGAATTTCACAATAATAATAATAATAATATAATAGATGGTAATAGGATAGTAATTTTTTCAGAAGATTCAACAATGGAAATAATGTAACAAAAAGTCTACTAAGCTGTAACATTTAAGTAAACTGTGTCATTTTAAAGATGTTTAAAAGTGTGAAAAATGAAATTCTCCAAAACTTCAGTACATTAGAAATCAGAGACAATTCAATCCATCTGTTCTGATTTACTGTTTAATAATTAAATGTAAGACACTAAATATATTTCTGTCTTTGAACGCAAGTAAAAATTGAAACAATGAAACGTAAAAAATATTAATTAACAAACTGGGTCTTATATATTAATACATTTACCTCTCTTCACCTACCAGTGTAACGAGAAATCCAATTAGACAAACAATAATCAGTTTAAAATATTATATATTTATGGTTTAAGAAATGGTTATAAACTCCTTAAAAATCCACTTCTGTCAGTTTTGCTTCTTGCTGAATCGTGTTATCTATTCCAAATGCACCTTTTATCACAGCTATAATCTGCATTCATTTTAAATCTATAGGTTCCTGTTTATTTGCTGAAAATACCACTTAATGTTTTGGTCTTTGCTGACAGCAGAGAAGCTGTTTTGAAAGACAAATCACATACGTTTTGTAATTTTGTTTCACTATTGTTGTTTTGTTAGTTATTTTGAACTTTCCTGAGACTGAATCTCAAACTAACATTTAAATTCATGAATGAAGTGAGTATCAGCAATTTCTATTTAATGTGGGGTCTTTTAGAATAAAAATAATCTAATTACATCCTACCTGTCATAGACAGCTCTTTAAACCCATCCATTTTCTAGACCTGCTTCTTCCTTTCAGGGAGCGGGTGTCTACCTCCAGTGGTCTTTGGGCATGAGGCGGGGGACAACCTGGACAGGTCGCCAGTCCATCACAGGGCCGCTCTTAGACAAACAACCACTCACACTTAGGGACAATTTAGAGTTGCCAATTAACCTCTTGGATGTTTTTGGACTGTGGGAGGAAACCGGAGTCCCCGGAGAAAATCCACACATGCACGGGGAGAACATGCAAACTCCATGCAAAAAGGTCCCAGCCCAGATTCAAACCCAGAACCTTCTCGCTGCAAGGCAACAGCTCTACCAACTGCGACACCGTGCAGCCCTGCTCTTTAAACCATCCTAAGAAATAGTGTCTATAAATTAAAATACTATTTTATAAACCTTGACATCTCTTTCATTCCACTGGCATTTACAATGAATTCAGTTGCTATTAGTGCAAACGCATGCTAGCTGTAGCACTTCCAGCAATGTAAGTGTTAAAGGTTCTGTATCCTTCTATTTTACAGCTTTCAACATCTGGGATAGACACATATATGATAAAATCTTACCGTTGGTGTCATACAGTCTTCATTTGTCCTGAAATATAACTTATATTCTCGAGTTATTCTCCGACCAGAAAGTAAAACGATCGGTTTGCCTAAAATCCCCTCTCTCCCCCAACCCCCCGTGAGTGCTGCCCCTCGAGCTGCCTGAATAAAATGGTGAATAAATTCCTGTAACTCTCACAGCCAAATGCTCATTTTCACTGAAACATTTTTAGAAAGTAAAATACTGCAAAACAGTTGTGCTTAGTGTCTTGCTTCAGACTCTAGCCGCAAGGGGCAGCACAGACACACTAGGCAGGTCCTGGTGTAACATTGTTACATCACTATGTTACAGTCAGTCGTTTTCCAGGAGAAAGTGGAGCAGCTGCTCAGAACGCAAGATGCAGGAGGATTACTGAGAAATGCATAAATTAATCCAAAAACTAATCCACTTTTTTTAAAATAAGGAAATAACGTCACAACATGGTTAAAAGCTCCAAAAGGTTGATTTTGCATGATACATGACCTTTAACATGTTTGTAAAATGTGTTTGCATGTATGACTAGAGAAATTTTAAAATTAAAGCTGTTTGAATGTTGCACAAATCCACTTTATTCCAGCTCAGACTAGCCATCAGCTCATCAGTCTAGTTAGTTTGAGGTCATTTAAAGAGCAAGTAGAACAACTCAAATCCTTTCAACAGAAACTTACATCAATAAAATCATTGTCCTTTCAGCATCATTGATTTGTTTTGTTTCGGCTTCCTTATGCAAACACTTGCTTTTTTTGTAAAAGCAGAAGCAACAAACTTTTAAACTGAAATGACCAAAACTCAGAAGAAAAGCACTTATCAGAAAGTACAACTAAATTTACTGACCATCGTCCTCATCTTCATGTGGAACTTTAAATAAAACAACAACAAAAAATCCCAGATGCGCATCTCTTAAAGAAACTTTAGGATGTTCGGTTCATGGATTTACTCCATATAAGTTTTACTCTCCTCATCAAACATTCACTCCCTAATTACATCTACTTAAGCAATTTTGTGACGAGGGGAAAAAAAAAGTGTTGTGCCTAATTGCATTACTATCTGGAAGGCAGAAATATGTGAAGCGAAGAAACATATAGCAACGTGAGGAAACTGTTAATTAGTCACATATTTGGCATGCGTTACCAAACGGCACATTATGCGCCCTGCACAGATAGGAGGGTAAGGAGAGTAAAGGCTTCTGTTCTCGAAACTGTAATCAAACAGAGACAGATGTACGGATAAACACCGCAGAGAAAGTTTGGCATGATTGTTCATCTGCACACTGAGATGATTTTTCTCGAGATGAAATATTTCAGACCACAATACCTCCTGATAAGGTTAATACAAACAGTCCAAGTATTACAATAGCATAAAATGTGTAACTGCTGAAATATTCATGATGGGGCATTGTGCTGTGTTTCAAAAGCTCCTATTTACAAATCATGCCCAATACAATGTGCTCCAGAAGCCTGCCATTTTCTCCCTCAGCGTGGGTCACTGAACAGTAACGCTGAGTTTTATCTTACAATTTAAAAGTTTATTCAGACTTTGAAGCAGGCTTCTAAAAAAAAGCCCTTCGTTCCATAATAACACTTAAAATGCTCTTTTGGTCGCCATTTTTACGTGAACAATAGGAAATTATGTCGAGGTATGAAAGAAAAAAAATCTTTTATAATGAATTCCACCTTTAGTGATTGCAAATAATTGCGTTAAGTGGCTTATTTGCCTTAGGTCGGGGAGGGTGACTCCTGTATAACTAATATAAGGATGTGAACCCTCACCCTCACTGATGAGGTCTATTCACAGCGCGGCTGCCCCGTGCCCCCTCCCGGCGTCTTGTTCTCCAGCGTGATAAGAAGTGTGATGTCAAAGTTTCAAATCAGTGAATTTATACTATTATGTAGCAGAAAGCAACAGCAGGCGCAGCTTCTGTCCTCTGCATGGAAGAAGAAATGGAGCTGAAGAGAAATCAAAGTGTGTGAGCTAAATATACAGAGTATAAACTTTAAACTGTATTAAAATAAAAAAAAAATGGAGTCATGATGTTTACTTTATCAACGCTTATCCCTTTTAGAGTAAAACTTTACTAACTTTAAATATAATCAACTTGCTTAAAATGTAATTAACTCCTTTAGTTAAAATGTGTCTAAAAGTTGTGCAGAATTTTAAATGTACTAATATTGATCAATTTAGTTAGAAGTTCAACGTTATTGAACAACATCTGATTATTTTCTGTAATCCAGTTTCAGTTCCTAACACCACCATGAAACCTAAAATCAATTTAGATTTATTTATTAATTAACCTGACATGCTGCCATGGCAGTCTGTACATTAGAGGGAGTGAGCTGAAAGTCCCGCCCACTCACCTGAACACAATCCAGGTGTTTCTCAGATAATTACAGGTAAACATTTAAGATAAATAAATATCTGAAAACCTATAAAAGAAAGATAAAAACTACAGTAGATGTGTTTATTTGAAATCAGGGAGCTGGAGGGGGCGGGACTTAGAAATGGTCAGATTGTTTAGTTTCAACTTCCAAGATCATTTCAAGTTTTCCTTTATAGTGTCGGGCCACACATGAACAGTTCTGGGTAACTAGTACTTCTGCTAAAATGTACCTCATTCTTAGCGAGTGTCATTTCGTATTTTGGTTGTTGTTTTGTTCCAAAACAAATGCGCTTATCTGTTTATATATGATCTCTGTTCAGATTCAACCTGTAGTCTGTTAGTCATATCTTAAAGTTCTCTTAGTTTTAGGTCAAAATAAAACAGTTTATTCTAGCACATACAATCGTTTACAATAACTGGTGTCATGAATATCACTCAGGTGGGGTGGATCTCAATCGCAACGAGGTAGGGAGTGGTAGTCTTAAATAAAAAAAGCAGTTTATTGCAACACAAACCAAAAACAAAACGGCTCAAAGCGGCTCCTCTGCGGGCAACAAAGGGGGGATTAATCCAACAGTCCAAAGTTTCAAAGTTCCAAAAACCAATTGTATTAAAATCCAAGATGACCAGAAACAAAAACCACTCTACTCCCTGTGGAGGAGGAGGTAGAAGTCCAATGCAAAACCAAAGAGGAGAAAAACTCAGCAGATTCTTAAACATCACTATGATACTAAACTACAACCCTGAATCTTGACTAAACTGTTGACTGTAACTCTTGACCATAACTGCTACAACAACGACAGGACAGGACAGGACAGGACAGGACAGGACAGGGACAGTACAAAGGAAAACAATCCAGCACTGAGTTGCTGCCAGCTCTCAGCTTAAATAGTGTCGGATCAGAACAAGACACAGGTGCAGACAACGAGCTAAACGACAAGAGATTCAGAACAGGAAATGACATGACCATATATGGAACCCAGATTGTTAAAACCAGATGAGACACAACACTGAACACACAAAACTAACCCTAAAGACAGTGTCCCCAAAACTCTAACTCTAAACTAGTGCACTAAACACACAATGACCAGACATAAAGATCCTGGCAAACCCACCTAAACTAATTTAAAACCCCAATAATAAACAGCAAACAGGAGGCCAGAACCCCATCGCTCCTGACAACTGACAGGTTCTTCCTTTTCAATGTGACCAAAGCTACAAAGTCTAAAGTTACCTGAAGTTCTCCCAAAAAATAAATAAACATGCAAACTCCACAAAGTGTTGTAATATTAGTCTAATTATGAGCTTCTTACACTGAATACAAATATTTGCTTCCTCATCTTAGTATTTCATGATTCTAAAACATTTCATTTTATTAAAAACCATCTGTAAACTTTAAAAATAACATGATCTGTGTTTTTGTTAGATTTTTTTCCTTGTGCTGACCCTTCTGATCCATCTGCACTGGGTTATATTTTTATCTTTCAGTATAAAAAAACCTTCATGGTTTATTAGCAGTTTTCTGGCTGCAGGTGAAAAACAAAAATATCGAAACCTCTGCATTCATTGTCCTCTGTTTGAAAAGAGACGCCCGGGGAAATCACAACGAGAACAAAAAAGACAAAAAAAATCAGAGTGCTGCTGTAATTACTTTAGGGTTTTCCAGTACTCTCTTATGGAGTCTATCTCTGGTCACCACGTCTGGTGTTTGACCTGCATGAGCTGCAGGAATCAGAAGAAAACAAGGGATGAGAAACACACCTCCCATCATGAAACGCTAAAACAATCCCCCGACAAAAGGAAAATAAATACTGACCAACTGGACAAAGATGGAAAACAGAATTCAAATTTTATCTTCTTATATTTTATATGCAAAGTAAAGGTCACATTAAGAAAAAAAAGATCTTCACATATTAAAACAAGCTTGTCCCACAGAAGGTATTCTTATTTTAAATATTTTTACTTAAAATTTTATTTGGCATGATGGAATTAAAACTTTTTTCAACAGATAGATCTTATTTTAAGTCTCATCACTTCTATCCAACACGTTGATGTTCTTTCAGCAACACCAACCTCCTGCACATTATTTTGTCACAGCAATTTCCAAATTTCCAAAATAAACATTTTTACACTTGACTTTTGGACATATGGAGGATGTGACTCTCATAGTCCATGAGATTTGTTGAAATATGTTCTTATAGGAAAAAAAAAAACATTTTAAAAATCCCAATTAATTTAATATTTTAACTGAATTTAATTTTTTTCTTTAAAAAATTTTGGTTTTTTTTTGTTACAGAGCAAAATGTCAAAGTTTCTTGCAGAGCTCAATTTTGAGATTTTTTTAAAAAATGTACTTCTATAAACTATTTATTTAGAGTGTAAAAACACGTATTTAACATTTCACTTTGAAATATTTTACTGATCATGACATCTTCAAATTAAAAATGCTATAATTTATACTAAGAGCATAAATGTTGTTTGTTGCCATGTAGCAAAGACCTGGATTTAATATGTTGATTGGAGTCTTGTGTCCACTTTCTCTGTGATTTCAGTTCAATCCCACTTTATTAATCCCCACGTGGAAATTAATTATCATGAACTGATACATAATTAATAATAATCCGATTGTTTGGTGATTCTAAATGAACCCATTGGTTTCTCAGACATCGGCAGAGACTGAGTCAGGGATTTTTTCCTTGACAAACCCACTTCTTTAAATCTTATTGTAAAGTTTGTTTGGATTTTTTTTAACTGTGTGGAAATTCTAATCAAGCTATTTGTTCCAGGGTTATAATACGTGTCAGAATTGTGATAAAACTCCATTTCCACTCTCGTATAAACATTCCAGGTTGAAGTGTCGACTTTGTCTCTGGATGATCAAAAAGTCTCAAAGAAGGTTTTTCGATCAGACAATTTGTGAAGGCGGCTTACTTTTTTTAAGGTTAATTTCTTCAAGATGATTAAAACAATGAATGTTTAGAAAGGAGTAAAGTTTTGCCGCTCATATACATTTCATGTTGCCTCTGTAGGTGCCCGCACTTAGCCTATTAAAACTTAGGCCTCAGCAGCTTGCAATTAAACGTCTCCATGAAAAACGAGCACTCAGACCGTGTTTAATGGGCAGAGAGCTAATACAGGTGGCTTTGAGTGGCAGGAAAGGTGACTCACCTTACAGTAGCAGCAAAAAAATATTGCTGCAAAGACAAGAGCACGATTTCTGTACAGCCTTCATCTTGTCCTTTATCATCATCCTTTAACGAGCTACATCTCGTTAGTAACTACAAATCACATCAGCGAATTAGATGTAGCTAAAGAAGTTCAGATATCTTCCAATGAGGTTCTGTAGAAAGGTAATGAACAGTTAATATTTTACTTGTTAAACAAGATTCTCAGTTTGGAGAAATAAAAGTTAAACTCTGAACAGACTGAAGAGCAAACGGCTAATCTCAGCAGGATTTAATCACCAAAGTGTTTTGCTGCCTCTGTGGTCTCAAAATTTTACAGCAATTTCTGTGAAAACTATTTTACAAATGTTTACAATGTATTGAGTTTTAAATGACATTTTTAAATTATGTACTTCTGTGGTATTTTGCAAGATAAAGTATCGGCACCTAGCTTTAGCATTTTTTGGTCTAGGTGGCACAAACTGCAGCTCTTAGCGCGTCAATCCACCAAAGATTTTAGTCTATTTCTCCAAATTAAGGTTGTTCAAAACACTCTCTACCACATATATGATATTTGAACATAACCACCCAAAAATCGGAATTATCACTTTAAAGATATACTAAAATAATGGCTTTTATTTCCAACACCAGGTGACAATAATGAGCAAAACCCCATCACTTCCACTAACCACCACAGGGTGGCAGAAACGAGTATTATTCCTCACTCCGTCACACAGAGGGGCAGCGTTCAAGAGACTCAATGTCCAACTTTATAACTTCAAGTAAAAAAAATACGTCCCCATTTATTTTAGCAGAAGCTAACTGAGATGATGATACTGCTCGCTTTGAAGTGGCTTCTTTCAGGCTCTCTGTTCAATAAACTAGCAAAACTTTAGCTGAAAAGTCTCTACAAGCTCTGCTCAAGCGAAGGCCGGGAGGTGAAATGAATGTTACTGCCCGAGTGCGCAACACTCCCCCTTTCAACCCCCCCTAATCTGAGTGAGCTTTGAGCAGCAGATCAGGAGCTTGGCTAGTTTATACTCACTCTAGTGGTGGAAAAAGGTACTACAATTTTGCTGTACTGAAAAAAAATAAAACAGGACAAACAACTTTTTAAAGTAAAAATAAATCACATATGGAATTACGGCAAACAACATGTTGTTTAGCTCTATACATATGGTATTACTTTATTTTTAAAAAGCATGATATTGAAAATTCTACATATTAGAACTTTAAACTCATCCAATGTGACTCTTTTAATTTGCTGTTTAGGAATGTCAAGCAGCCTTAAGGGGGCACAAGCTAACGTTTTCCTCGTGCCGGTCCCAAGCCTGGATAAATGCAGAGAATTGTGTCAGGAAGAACATCTGATGTAAAACAAATAAACATGATGCCATGTGTGTGAATCAAAGGGACACAAGTGGAACAGTGAGGCTACACGGAGCAGAGAATACTTAAGGTCAAACAGTCCAGAGTAACGTGTGGAAAAGAGGTGAAGAAACGTGCACAAGCAGGTTGGACCAGGTGGAGGACAGTGTCAGCATGTGTGACAAGAGTGTATCAGTAAGAATGAAAGGAAGGTTAACAAGACAGTGGTGAGACCAGCCATGTTGTCTGGTTGTCTGGAGACAGGAGACACAGCCAGAGGACGGACAGGATCAAGAACAAGTCCATCAGATGGACGACACATGTTAGATGTTTTGGAGATAAAGACCAGACTGAAATGGAAGCAGCCGAAAGGAAAAGAAGAAGAATGATGTAGACAACAACACAGCGTGTCACATACAATCAACCTTTGAGTCATTCTTTGCCTTTAATAGAGAAAGATGAAAATATCAATACCAGCTCATTTACAAATACAATCTGTTGCCCAGTTACTTATACCTAATGGATTTTAACAGCTTCACGGCTGTTGTAACAAGAAATCAATGAAGGGGCTAAGTTAAGTGACTGCATGACAGCTCACACTGAACACAGTCCAGAAATAATCTGAAAGAATAATAATCCAACAGCAACACGCAGGAGGAGCAGATATCCCAGGCGAGGCCGACCAGCCGTCACCACAACAAGAAAAAACGAGACGAAGTGGAATAAATTTTTCTGGTAAATGTTATTCCAAACAATATGCTGCCATGAAAAAGAAAGAGCGGAGAGCAATCTACACAGACTGACCACCCTGCAAACCGTTTATCAGCTTGAAATGCTATTTCATGCATTAATACTCCACGGACTGCATTCCCCCCCAACACGTTGAGTACAAAAGCCTCCGATTTATGATTACCAGTCAACTAAGCAATAGCCTGTGGCCCCCGTTGACACACTACTTCCTTTTACTTCCCTCACCGTGAGCTCGTCTCTGGGCCCCTGCAGGTTCAGAGACGAGGCTGTCAGGATAATATGATCAAGGTGGATGCAGGCTGGGAGAAGCTAAATCGTGGCTGAGGGGGATGACATTCTTTGATTTTTAACCATTACAGAGTTTTCATAGAGCTGCAGTCAATTTATTTTATTTATTCTAATGAAGAGCATTAGGAGTGCCATAGTGTGCTGCGCTGCACATTGATCGCCTCGTTAATCACACTTTGCAGACACTCGCAAATCAAGTTCTAACAGCAAGCACTGAATCAAGAGCAATGAAGCATGAGCTCCTTCACAATTTATGATCTTTCAAATTGCATCTTTTCAACCATTAAATTGCAAGATACCATAAATTTTTATCCTCTCCTCTTCAGCCCCGCTATCGATTCTGTCGTGTGAAAAATGGAAGAGTAGTAAATTCAGGCAGTTAGACAAAATTTAAGCCTCGTCTTCAGAAAGGAAACTGAATGGCACAAGGAAGGCTGTTAATTTGCCATTGAGAACAAATATCAAGGGTGATAAAAATTTTAAAGTCCAACAGGGGCTTCAGAGACGTGGTTCAGGTGCGTTTTCAGTCCTCTGCAACCTTGAGCTCTTTAACTTCACAACCTCTCGAATGCTGGTGCACCTTTAGGATATTTTACCAACCATTTTTTAAGATTAGGTACCTGATGTGGTGCAGAATTAAAATAAAATCCTCATTCTAACATGCATAGAAGTGACTTTATCCTCTTTTAGAGTCAGACAGTCACAGATCCTCCAGGGTTTAAAGATCCTCCATCAAGGCAAAAGAACGCGTGTACAGGCATCTCGTGTTTCACTTTCTTTTTCTTTCCTTAAGAAAACAGTCAAGTTTTAGAATGAAAAAAAAAATCCCTCAAACTCTGCAATTCAGTACTTAAAAGTGGTCATTACATTTAACCTGTGAAAATCTAAAACGGTTCTTACCTGCCCCATACTGTTCTCAGAAAATGGCATAATTGTTCTGAAATTGCATTTCGCTCACACCAAGCTGTAAGGAACACTTGTCAAACAATAGAGTCAAATTAGTTCTGTGTGATTGAGCATGTTGAGCATCTATCCAGCGCATTATATATCTAGGAAAAGAAACAGAAGTGCCACAAAATAGTCTCAATTACTGTGATAAAGTAAAGGAGAGGCAGGAAAACCAGGCAGTGGCTTCCAAAAGTGAAGGGTTAACCTCTTCACATCTGTACATGGACTAACTCTTAAGTTATGATTGGAACGAGTGCCTGCTGTTACCTGCAGCGGGAAAATAACAATGTCTGCATCCTGAAGCTCTGCCTCAGAAAAGTTTAAACTCAAACACACGCATCCCTTATTTATGTTTGTTTGATTTCAATCTAAATTAAGATGAACTTAATGAGTCAGGTGCGTGTTTGTCATTCGAGATGTTCCTTCTGAAGTTGAAGAAGGACTCTTCAGATCAGTGGAGGAGAAAGTTCTGACTAACTTCTGCTGCAGGTTGGCGTTATCGTTCTGCAGAGCTGAGCAGTCAAACTGCAGCTGCATCACGGCCGACAGGACGGGCGCGGAAGATAAGAGCGTTCCTTTTGCAGCTAAACTGAGACAGAACGCCCAATAAGACCCCAGAGCGGAGCAACGTCGATCAGGCAGCAAGTATCTCCGACGCAGACCCTCCCCGAGGGAAGCAAATCAGCTGAGGAAACAGCATGTAAGGAAAACAAACCATAAGAAAAGGCATAAAAGCTCACAAACATTGGATTGATCAGACAATTACGTCCCATCTGGCATGTTAAACCCAATCTGCTACATACAGGCTGAACAACTGAACAGTGATGTTCTAGATTTTAATGCAGTCACAAATTATAATTATAATTAAATAGCAAAAACTGAAAAAAATATATACATTTTAGCCTATTTTGTTTCTTCTGGGAATTTAAATGTGTAAAAACATATTTATCATCTGTGTAAAACATTGAAAACCTAAGATTTGCACTGACAGGTGAATTTTTGTTGAAAACTTGATCAATTTATTTATTTATTTTTTTGAGGTTATTTGAACTCTTTTTCCACAAAAGTATAAACAACAATAACGAGCTGAAATGATTCTAAAGGGACCAGCTGTATCGTTCCAGTGTAAACTAGAAGCCCATTGGTTCGGATTGTTTTTGTTTTTTAGTTAATTTATAAAACTTATTCATTTTTGTTGGAGAGGAAGCTGATCAGACTCTGACAAACAATAAATTAAGACACATTATAAAATGTTTGCACAGAAATTGGAACTAGAAAATGTGACTTTTTTCTAATTATTTGAACTTATGTTCTTGAGTAATAACATGACAAATGGGGCTTTTTTAACTAGTTACAACAGGTTAAAACTAGAAACTGAATCAAACTGTTTTTGGGTTGTTGTTTTTTTTTTTTTTTGTCAACCTTGATAATAAAATGCTGTTTTTTTGTTTTGGGCTATTTAATAATAAGAGATGTTCCAGAATAAAATTACTGGTGATGTGAACCGCAGCTTTGGACACTGAACTCTAGTTTATATTTTGATGTAAAGGTAAAAAATAAATAAAAAACAGTGATTTTTTTTCATGTAAATAGATCATAACAAGCACAAATGTTTTATACTGTAAGTGAATTAGCATGATGTGTGTGAGTGTGTGTGTGTGTGTGTGTGGAGGAGGTGTTGTGATTTTTCATTAGAAATCATGTCGTTGTTTAATCTGTGTGTTTTTACAAGTTGTTAATTTGTTTGTCATGAATTCTTTAGCTTTTGAGAATAAATCTGGGGATTTACAGCTATAAATTAGTCTGTGAAGCTGATATTTGCATTTTTTTTTTTGTTCCAACTTACTTGTTTAACCCTATTGATTAATGTTCATTGTCTCTCTCAACTAAATAAACAAACAAACCCTAAAGTTGAGATGAAATAAAAATGTTCTTCTGTGGACAAGAATCCCCATCTTTCAGTGTAATCTCTGGATCCTTTGTTACTAAATGGAAAGGAAAATACAAATTTCTGGGATTTTACATGTAACCGTAGGATTTATGCATGAAATAGTGAAAAACAAACATAAAAGAAACTAAATTCTTCATGATCACTGTGTATAAGCCTACAGTGTTATAACACACAAACACATAAAAGAACAAGATAGAAGACATTCACTACATCAAGGTTCAGCGATGTGCAAATAACTTAATATTTTATAGCAGCAGTGATTATAAGTCTGAATTACCAGCAGAAAACAATTTAATATGTGCAAATAACTTTCAATACTGTAACTTGTTGTTTGCTGTAAACAAGTTCTGCATGACAGATCAAAGAAAATCACTAGTAGATCTCAGACCTCCATCAAACACCTCAGATCCCATCATATTGTGATTTACACCAAAATTAACAGTCAAACCTTTGTTGCATCAAATCAGATTCAATGACCATGAAAACACATTTAGCAATCTGATTCATGTTGATTCATTATTAGTTCAGTCATGAAAATCCCCTTTTCAGTAATATGGTTTTCTCCTGGATCTTCTTGGTATCATGTGGAACCACTTCACCAAACACCTGGACTATTTATTGTGGCGTTACATGCAAATATGTTAAAAACAGCTCAATCTCACAACGATGAAGAATCCCTTTAAAATAATTCCTGAATCCGAACTCCAAAATCTAATCACTTGTTCCTTGAGCCATGTCTGACCTTTCCTGAAAATGTCATCAAATCCAACCAGAATATTTTGAGTCACAGACAAACAAACTAACAAATAAACGCTGACCTGCTGGTGGAGGTAATAAAAACGGTTAAAAACACAGAATATACCCAAACAGAAGAAAGTCACAAGCTGCTGCTCTATTGTGTGTCGCCAAAAAACAGACACAAATCGATCAGTCGTATTCTTTAAGCAGAAAGGATAGAGATAAGGACATGCCAGATATGTCAGCTTTATCCTAAAACTACAAATTTATCCTTTTTTATCAGCTCATTTCTACATTTATAAGAGCTCTCTCTCTTTAACAGGATTTGTGTTTTCTGATAAACCTTCAATTTCTTTATGTATTTTTTGCACTCTGATGGAGGATCCATGTACTCGATGGTATCAGTTGCCTTATTATCAATTATCTAAATAATAAAATATTAGCGATGTTCTCAGCTGAACTCAGAATATATTTGTATTGATCTTTATTAGCGTAGTTAACTACACTTAACTACCGACCTCAATTTTTGACTTGTCATTGGTTTACATCCCATAATACTCCATGATTTTCTGTCTTTCATGAAAGAGGCTTTAAAGAGGCCATTTCATACACATTCCAGGACTTTGTGGTTATTTCTTAAGTATTAACCAGTAATATGAAACATTTTATATCTAAAAAACATCAGGAAACACAGATTAACAGACCTTTCAATCTGTCTGCATTAACATTCGTGTGGTTCCGGCTCCTTCCGTCAGGCTGCTTCGTCAGCAGTTCGTTCATATTCATTATTCAAATTTGCTGGACTCTGATTGGCTAACAAACTAGCCTATGAGAGCAAGGTATACTGTTTCCTGCCCCGCTGCTCATGGCAACGTAAGACGGCGTGTCTTCCTGTTTGATACATCTTATGCTACAGCTTTTAGCCAGCAGCATGCTAGGCGTGGTTTCAACTGCGGGAGCTGATGAATACTAACGAACAAAGGAGTTGTGACGAAACAGATACAGGCCGTTCGAACTCGGGAGAACTCGGGTGTTATCACCACCTGCGTAGTTTGAGAAATAAAAACTGAAAGAGAAGTTGTTGACCTGTTTTCACACCCACTATGAAGGTAAGAACACCTGTGGAGCTAAAATATTCAACAGAAACCTCAGAAAAAACGTTTTTAATGGAAGGGCCTCGTTAAAGAAAACACAAACCTTCACCAGTGTTATTTGGTGATTCACGACTCGAGTCTCTCCTCACACTGCGCTGCTCGCGATTTTATTGATGATTTCCTCCTCTGACACCACGTTACATTAGATATGTGACATCACAGGAGAAAACTGGAATGTGACATTACAGTTGACTCAAAGAGATAATAAGACCAAAACACGATCTGTCTATATGTACAAGCATCTATCAACCAGCGTACAATAGTGCACTCAGAGAGACACTTTCACCGGCTCAACAAAAGGCAGATGCTACAGGGCATGACAACTTCTTGAGAACAACAAAGTGTTGCCTGACAAGCTCTCAGGGGACGGTTGAGCTCTGGCAGATTACAGAGATCTCTATCTTTTCATAAAATGGACTGCAGCATTTAAGTGGCAATGACTGAAAATACAATCTGAATTGTTAAGCGTTGCCACAGCCATTACATGGAGATGTAGGGCCGGTAATGGTGAGAGTAATCGTGTGATGACAGTTTCACCGCACGGCACCATTCTCGAAGGTATTGTCATCATCCGTGACAGGTAATACGGGTCCACTGGGAACCGCGTATGTCTTACAGTTTCTTCTTCATAAACACCCAGCAGCCCATCTTTACTTACAGCTCCGTCAAACCCCAGAACTCGCCTCGGCTTTTTCAATATAGCTGCAGGTCTGAGTGCAGTAATTAGATGTTAATGTGAAATAATGGAATCATGGAGGGTTGTTACATAGGGAGAAATCAAGACCTTGGCACGATCTCGGAGCGAAAAGCACAATTGCTTAAAAATCAAAACATGCTGTCAGCGGCTCACCTAAGCAGCAGCAAATGCCCTGACTTTGGAATACATTACAATGGTAATTGCTCCTGCAAAATTACCTTGTCTTAGATGGGCTCGACCAGACATCCGAGACATGCATGTCGATTGGCTCAATTTCACGATCATTGGGAGGCTGAAATCAAGGCCTTTATGTGGGAGAAAATCAGAGCGGAAATTGACATAAACATCTCATTGGAGACATTACACCGGATTGTACAGAGAGCTTCATTTTGACAAGACGTTTTCTTGAATCTATTTAAAATGAAGCTATGAGAGGATTTCTTCTGGAGGATGTATATGTTTAAAGAGAAAATCAAAGCGTAAACTATTAAATTCAAAACTTGTGTTTTATTGCTACACCTGGATCTCAAATGTAACACTCACTGCTCCAGCTGCAGCTCGCTCATTTTTCACTATCATATCAGTGGCCAAACCTGTTTTTTCTTATTAAAGAAATAACAAAGGAGGCAGAGCCACAGACAAGAAATGACTTAATAAACAAAAACATGGCGTCAGTCAGGACTCCACCTATGATTGTTAGCCACGTCTTCTCCTGTCTCGGCTTCTTCCTCACACGAATCAGGACGGGGAGACTTTAAATGTCTCTTGTGTCGGTGATCTGATGAGGATCACCTTCATGCATTTGAAAGGTGATTTCCGAGCAAAATTGTTTCTCCGAACACATGCTGCTTGAGCCGAGAGCACATTTTTCCAGCATGTTAACAAACATGTAATTTCCATAAACACGTCCAGTAATTGACAGCTTGATTTGGGCTCTGCCAGGAAGCTGACAGACAGTTCTTGGCTGCTTTAATGCAGACGGCGCAGGCTTAAGGCCTCACCAGGCTGTAATGAGCTTCTCAGGGCTTTGTCTGGATTAAAGCACCAAACACAAACAAAATCTCTCACAAATCCCATCCAACACTCTTTATCCTGTTACACCATGTACTAAATTAGGTTTTAGTGTATTGTAATAAAAACATACACTTTATTTATTAAAGCTTGATGTAATAGTTCCACTATATTTAGCTAATTTTATACATTTGCAAACACATTTGAATATTTACAAATGATTTTTTAGGTAATTATTGTTATAATGCAGAATTTGTTTCTGCAGCTGCTACAGGTTAGAAAAATAAAAATGTGGTTGATCCTTAAAAGGCAAATAACTACCCACGAAATTATTGTTAGCAACATTTAACTTCCTGTATGTACATTTTTAAACATTATCTCTTTAACATGACATAAACTGTTTCCACATGAAAGTTACCAATTTTTTTTTTCCAAATGTATGTGATAAATAAACCATGTTGGGTTTTTTAGGCTGTGTGGTCCTGCTGCAGGCTGCTGGAACATCAGCGCACACTTGTGTCTTTTCTCCTTATATACATATAAAAACCAAAAAAAGAAAAAAGAAGTGGTTGAAGAGCAGAACAGAGATGACGGTGCGCACAAGAGGAAAAATGGAGTCTGATAAATCTGTATTGAACTGCGTGTGAAGGATGTTAATACATATTAATGGTGACAGGAATATTTGCAAGTGAATACACTGGTAAAGGGGATTAAACATAACTCTCCATAGAAGGGGAGGTATCATCACTCCCATTCTGGCGTGGGACTCGGCCGTATCAGATTCATCCCCATGCACATTGCCAGCAAACACTGAGCCCTTATCTCTCTGCTGGGCCTCTCCGGAGAGTTTACAATTTCTCGCTTCGTTGGAGCCTGAGCTGAGCTTGTTACTGGCACAAAGGCTGAGAGATGGCCTGGTTGAGAGCACAAAGCCGCTCCCTCCTCTGGACGGACACATTTCCCTCAGATAACGGACGACTTGTTGGACAGCAGCGCTACACAGTCCCTATACATTAGCGATGACAGGGACATGCAACAAAGTTAAAGTTCAGAAAAATACAGAACACACTGCCACAGTGTCAGTAAAGGCTGCTCATTAGTGAGACGCTGGATGTGGCAAAGGGACGTGAACTCAGCAGATGTGGTCTCTGGTCCCTGTGAGACACTTCCAGCCACCGGCATTATTCTCTGAGGACAACGTGCCATTTGCTACACCGCTGATCACATTTACTCCCAAGGGGTTTAATGATGGGAACACAGACATGAGATTGAGTGTAAATGTGTCTTATAACCACCGCAACATCCAAGTTCTCCTCTTTTTTCAGGCAAATGAACCAATTTATTATTTAAAACTTTACAGGCTAATGTTTGTGTTTGGCCCTTCAGTCTATTGTGCTCTTAATTCAGCTATATGAAAATCTGTTATTATGAGTTTTAAAGAAAAAAATCAAGCAAGTGTTTTAGGTCACACTTCTTGGTAGGTCAGACACAGAAATTTAATGGAGGCAGCTCGCGTTCAGATTGTTAGCTTGATTTAAATGATGCAATTCGGTGAAACAGACAGTACGAGCTTGATAGAGAAATCATTTTAATAGGGAAAAAGGATAAACAAAGAAGTTTAACATGACTTCAGCATTTACATTTTTTTTCCCCTCAGACTAAAAGCCTTGTTAAAGTTAGCTTTAATGCTAATAGAGAAAAAAAGAGAGAGTGACTTAGCAACTGATGAAACGCGTATAGAAATAAATGTTCCAAAATATTTTGTTAGTCATTTATAAATAGATCTTTATGAACACAACATTGTTTCGGAAAATGTCACCATCCACATGAATACACAGACAAATACCAAAACGTGGTGACAAGTGATGCTAGGCCTGCATGTGGCGCTTCAACAAAAATACACCAAAAACAACAAATGAAAACATCTAACATAAGGTTTGAACACAAAAATAGAAAAGAATGAAGATGGGTTTTAGGTTTGGTTAGATGTGTAGCAACAACATCTTAAAAGTCGTGTTTTGGCTATGCTACAACAAAAACGTAGCATTTCAAAGGCTTTTTGTTAAAAATATCATTTCATGGCTCCTAAATCCACATTTCTGTCAATTTTGTTAACATACCAAGTTAATTCTAATTTCAAACTCTGTGAGAATTAATTGTTAAAAAACAACACCAACAAGATTCCAAACCAACGAAACAGGCGAGATAATTTATGAAGGTATTTACAGCCAAGCAAACAAACCATCAACACAAGCTTTAACACAACTGTAACTGCGTCTATGATGCTCTAAAGATTTACATCCAGCCTCGTTTTACAGCAAAAACAACAAGAAAAACTCCCGTCTCAGTGTGATTTTAGCAGATTTTAAGTTGACAAGTAACATTGGATTGCTGCTTGTCTTACAGTAGGACTCCTAGTCACAGCAATTTCACCAAACATGTTGCTGAGACAGCTCTGGCATTGTTTTCTGGGACACAGCGAAATTCTATTTTCAGTCTTACTTGGTGCAGTAATTATCTGCATTGTTGGTGAGAATAAAGAAAATAAAGTGCATGAATATGTGCCGGTCAATTGGATTCTGTCAGTTCGAGCAGAATTGGGTACACAAGCGAGCGGCTTGCCAGCTTGTAATAACGATGGTGTTTGCGTGGAACAATTTCCCCTCTAAAACAGCTCATCAACAGCAGAGAGAGTCTGTCACCCAGGGTACGGAGTGACAAGTCTTCTGCATCTTCATCTGTTATTAACATGTCTCTTACGACAAGCTCAATTATCTGACACTGCCCGCAATTTCCATTCCTTTTTCTGGCACAATGTAAAGTTCCTCTCCTTCATTTTCAAAGCTGGTCGTTTTGGATCCGGCAAATACTGATATAAGACATGTGTGGGAGGAGGAAGTGAAAACTGAGGAAAAAAACATCTGCAAGTCAGAGCAAAGTTGTGTTCAACAGTGAGGCCTGGATCATAGTTAGAAAATGTAAACGTTTGATGTTTTATAAACTAAGTAGTTTTGGTTTTTTTTTGTTTGAGAAACAGGTTAAAAAACAACATCTATAAACCAAAAAAATAAAATATGGCACAGATTTCCACTAAGCAGCTCATATCTTCCATCATGTGATCTCACAGTAACAAGGACTCCAAAAAAATCTCAGGATCCAAACAGTGATCCAATGTTATCCATATCATTTGATATCTTCTCAAATTCTCTTATTTAAAGACACATATTTTATACGATATCTTAATACAGAGGCTTGATATTGGGATTATTGAGATTCCAGGAACTAAACTGGATTAAGTTGTTAAGTTATTAATTAATTTATCTGACCGATATAAGTTTGTTCATGCAACATGTTACCAAACATGTCAAACATGTTATTAGGATGACCTGTGTAATGCTGCCAAAATTAGGAGCATTCTGAATCAAAGTGATGCAGAAACATTAGTTCATGCATTTATTATTTCTAGACTTGATTATTGTAATTCTTTATTATCAGGATGTTCTAATAGTTCTGTTAAAGACCTCCAGCTGATCCAAAATGCTGCTGCCAGAGTTCTGATGAGAGTTAGAAGGAGAGATCATATTTCTCCTGTTTTAGCATCACTTCATTGGCTCCCTGTAAAATCTAGAATAAAGTTTAAAATTTTATTTTTGACGTATAAGACCTTGAACGACCAAGCTCCAGCTTATATTAAAGATCTTATTGTTCCATATGTTCCTAACAGAACACTTCACTCTCAGACTGCAGGTCTGCTTGTAGTTCCTAGAATTTCTAGAAGTAGAATGGGAGGAAGAGCTTTTAGTTATCAGGCTCCTCTCCTGTGGAACCAGCTTCCACTTTTTATCCGTGAGGCAGACACCTTGTGTAGTTTTAAGAATAGACTGTTATGTTCTTTAGCTGGTCAGAGGGTAGGACCCAATTGCAGGAGAGTACGACAAGTAATCAGTGTAAAAAACAAAGTACTTTAATGAGGAGTAGTAGACTTACACAGTGTGGGTAGACCAGAAGGAGTGGAGGAATGACACAGGGTAATCCACAAAAACATCCAGGTATCAAAAAACCCATAAACACATCCGAGGAGCATACGAACAATAACCAGTCGACCAAGACAAACACTGAGAACGCTGAAATGAAATGAAAGCAAACAAATCAACACAACAAGATGCAGCTGAAACGGGCAAGGTACTGTGAAGCACATGAGGAGAACAGGAAGTGGAGATGTAACCAAAATAAAAGCAGAGCAGGAAGTGGAAACAGTGACAAAATAAAGGCCCAACACCGAGACACGTGAGACGCAACACAGGCCACACAGGAACAATGAGAAACTAGGGGGAAAAAAAATACAAACACAAAATCACAGATGAACTGGAACAACCACTACAAGAAATACAGAAACACAAACCCCAAGACCTAACACAGACTTAAAATTTTCCTTTTTGCACAATCCTATAGTCAGGGTTAGCTTGGGTTTTTCCTGATCCATCCCTTTAGTTATGCTACTATAGTCTCAGACTGCTGGAGGACATACTGACAACATTACTTCACCATACTGTCTTTACTCTCCATGTTTGTATTTATTTATATTGCTGACATTAACTTTAAGACCATGTCTCTTTCTTGCCAGCTCCGACTCGAGGCAGAAGGCTCATCCGGGTTCTGGTTCTGCTGGAGGTTCTTCCTGTTAAAAGGAGTTGTTCCTGTCCACCATCACCCTGTGCTGCTCAGGCTGAAGGATTGCGATTAACGGATGATTTAAACCATTCACTGGTTCTTTAGATAGAACATTTTTATTAACTGGCATTTCATAACTTTCTGAATCAGATTATTATTTACAATTGACTGAAATGTTTTTATAAAGTTAACCTTGTACTTGGAGTATCGATGAAAACCGGACCTATTATTTCTGTATAGTGCCTTGAAATTACATTTTTTATGAATTGGCACTATATAAAAAAATGGAAGTGAATTGAATAAATCAAGGCCACCAAAAGAATCTTCTACTTGGAGGTAACAAACAACAACAAAACACACCAAGTCAAAGCTAAATTTAAAGAGATTAGCAGGATCTTATGTAGAACACAGAAGGCTATGTGGGATCTCGTTCTTCATTATACTATAACTCTCCTAACCTCTTACCCAAATAAATAAATTAAATAACATTATTAATCACCTAGGGTTCATGTTTTAAGGTTGTAGTTTCAGTTGTTTGCTTGTTATTTTCCAAGCTGAGCTACATCATTAAACTGTGCAGTAACATCTAGATAATCTCAACTCCAGCGTCTCAATCTTAACGCCACTTTTTACAAGCTCTTGTATCATAAATGAGTTTTAAATCTCCAAATGCCAAATACGAGTCAACATTTGACACTGGTTCTGACCAAAACAGAGTGGATAGATCTAATCAAATACAGATTAGGTATAAAATTTACTTCTATGTAAAACCTTTATATATATTTTATTTGAACGTCATGAAATTGCCCTGTAGGTGCTTTAAATGAAAGGATGACAAATAATTTTCTTGCTTTTAATTGAAAGGTATGAGATGATGTCAGAGTAATTTTAAAGGATTTTAAAAAGTTGTCAAATTGTAATACATGGCTTTGTATCATATCAGATTAATCATATTATATTGTATTGTTCAGACAGTGCTTTATTGTATTTTATATTATTAAATAAAAAACCTGCCATGTTGCCCTTGCAAGACAAAACAAACCTTTTATCTGCTCTCAGCATTTAAATTGAAATACATTTATGAAGGTTTCTTGACTATAACAATAGGCCATTACTAAACAGACCTAGTGGAAGAGAGTCATTATTGTCAAAGCAAAATCTTTTGTTCATTCTAAAATAATTAAATATTCCACTGAGTATTTCCCATGTCGGTCATACTGTAAGTAAAGTACAAAGACATTGTTGTAGATGTTGATTAGTCCAGATTTCAGGCAGTTCTGTAATCAGTAAGCTATATGTGTGTGTGATGTCTGTGACCTCCACAGTTTTCATTCCTCCTCTGTCTGTAGTGTGGCTGCACTCATTTAAATGTACAACAATTTCTAAATGCTTCTACTAATGAAAAATTAAGTTAAAGGTGCTTTCTAGCAGCAAGTCCTGATTAACTAACTAATGCAGGAGCTTGTTCCTTTTCTGATTCCCTTAAATGAACCATTCAAACAGCTTTTTCATCGAACTGCCTAATAATTATTTTCAGACTATACAATCTTGCAATCATTTCTGAATAACCCAACTAAAAAAGAGGATAAATGCCATTCAAATGACTAACCTCATTGTCTTCATATTTTGACACAGATAAACTTTGGGTAGACATTTCTTACAACCTTTTATCCTTAAGATTTCTCTCGTTTTGAAAAACTTAGTTGTCAATTTCTAAAGTTCAAGACAGCTGATAACTATTCTGAAAAAAAAAGAAAGAGATTGAAGATGCTCTTAAGATGTAACTGTAATGCTTTGAATCCTAAAGCTACCTCCACTCGTACACGGAGGGCGGGCGGGGGGGCATGCAAAGTGAAAATGTTCCACCAAAGTGAAATATCGCCCTAAGTGGGAGTGTCTGGGTTGCTGCCGGAGAACGTTAGAGGAAGTGGTAATGATGACAGCTCTAACCCGCTGCAGGTGCAGTAAAGCATGGCAGGTTGGTCAATTGCCCAGAACCCATTACTTCTCCCTAGAGACCAACCTTCTAATGTGCAAGGTACCTTATGTAAAGGACTGATCTATTGTCAACAGGGAAATCTCTCAGGTTTCACATAAAGACACACGTGCGCCTCATAAGGTTACACGGGCTAGAACGGGCCGAATATGCAACATTTTATATTGTGCAAGTAAGTAATACTTGTTTTTTTATTAATAAAAACTATGGAATGCGTCATTTATCTTCAACTATTTTTTATGCTTGTCTGTTGATGTGCAGGGTTGAGGGGGCTGATGTCTATCTCTGGTGAGAGGCGGGGTCACACCCTGGACAAGTGTTCATCTTTTCAGACTGTGGGAGTGCCTGAATAAAAGCCATGCCTGCACAGGAAGAACATGTAAACTCCATGCAGACAGTCAGAGGCAGGGAGTTGAACCCGGGATCTTCCTGCTGTAACCAGCTGCTATGTAGATGTTTTATACACGTTTCATTGCTTTGCTTGCATGAAAGGTTTATATATTTTCATTGAGCCGTAGGAGGTTCTTTGCATTTTCTAAGTGCAGAGGCAGTGATTGGAGAAATGTTTCTGTTTGTGAGTGCCTTTACAGGTACGCTAAACATGTTACTGCACTAGAAACAGGAATGGGATGACCTTGGGTGGTAGATACATCTCTGTTTTTGTGTCATCTCCAGACAGCCGATGTTTGACCACTATCTACTAGATGCATTCTATCCGACACTTGTAACAATGGTGTAAATGGGACCAAAATTGAGCTCACCTCAGAGGCGGACTTCAGTCCTCTTGAAGGCTGAAAGCCCTGGATGAGCACAGTGCCCAGTGGCAGCTCAGAGTCCTTGTTTTGCTCCCTGAGACGTGTGTAATCAGAGAGAAAGTCCAGCACAGATTACAGTCTTCAATCAGTCAGCGAGGAAAATGATATGTACATCATTGTCTCTGCCGCACATCCCAGCCACTGTCAGCCTGCATGCATATTACCTGTGTCAAAGCTGCCAGGGACATGACGAGGGAAACTGAGAGCCATCACGGAGCCGCCACTCAGGGAGGGGGGTGTCGGGTCTTCGAGCGCAGCAGCCAGACTCAGTCTCCATGGGGACTCTATACTCTGACCTCTTGGATGTTGTTGACACCATTTAATGTACATTTTCAGACATAAAACATCTTCTTCTATATCTCGAGTCATTTTCGATGGGTTGAAGGCCAGCTCTTGTCACCAAACGAAAACACTGCACACAAGCTTGCAGGGTTTTTTTTTTCCCCTCACTCAAGTCCGAGAAAGTTGCAGCCAACTGACCTTGAGATGCACGATAAAAAGAGTTATTTCATACAGAGTGCAAACTACACGACTGCTGTGAAGACTGGCAAAAAAAAAAAAATCCTTCCTAATCTTCTCATAGATGTATAATGTAATCTTTTTCAATTTTCTTCCCCCGTTAAAACAGACGCACACTGTGTGAGTTCAACAGCATAATGTGGAAAATTTTGACGCAGGTGTCTCATTGTTGTTGATTCAATTTTCACTGTTGGATCTAGAAATAAAACCCCAAACATATAGTTTAAATGCAAAACAGCTGGAAGGAGAAATTTCATAATAAAGACAGCAAAGATAGATCTGGTCTGAATTCCACCCTCTTGAAATAGGACATGGCCAGACCATAATTTCCTTTAGATTAGAGTGTTTAATTTAAAATGGTGAAGGGCACCTCTGCAAATAAAAAAGATTGAAGACAATTTGTGAACACACACCCAACACTTTTCTACCCAGCGATGTTAATAAGAACCAAAAACACAACAAAAACTGAATATTTGAACATCAAACTGTCTCCTGGGACCATCAGGTTTACATCACAGCTCCCTTCTCCCACACCAGGTATCTGTTCACCTTGAGACGTCTGGAACACGGACACTTTCTGGCTTGACAACTCTGTTTGGCTCCTCTGGTCCTGCTGGGGATCCAGAGGGAGGTCACCAAATGGTCTATGATGTAAAAAAAAAAAACAACAAAAAAAACACTGACCTTCTGCAAAATTGGCCACATTCCGAAGACAGGGAGTATCGGGTTATTGAGTTGATCCATGCTGGGTTTCCTCGGCTGGGAAGAAAAAAAAAAAAGATCTGGGCTATTGTCTGACTTCTGTGAGTTGATGAAGGGCAGGAATGTGTCAGAGCTGCAGGGACACGACACTTTTACAAATCTTGTCTCCAAAGTCCTAATGGTTTAATTATGTATATAAAAAAATCTTGCTGTAAACAAATACATTAGGCAGGACGGTAAGTGCTTTCCACTTATGAAGAGACTTGCAGCTCATATCCAAAAGAAAATAAATAACAGTTTTCGGCTTTAAATTCTGTGAACTGCCGCCGCAAAAAAAAAGGACACATTGTAAATGAATGCAGCTGCAGAACCCCAACAATTCATTGCACTGTACTTTCAAGTTGTTGATTCCTTGAGAAAGGCAAATAATAGTCATTTCGCAAAATTGCAGGCCTATCCCTCAACAACTGGGGAAAACAGTTAAAATTGGGCACGGCTTGGGAAGAAGCAGCCCTCTTGCTGAAGTATTTCATATATTTGGGACAGCATAATGAAATAAGTCATTTCTGCCAACAGTTCACATTACCTCCCAATGGTTAAGAACCATAATCCCAATAGCATTCTGAATTCTACCACACATACAGTTGAAAATGTTATTGCATGATTACAGTGTTCCTCTCCCCTTCACGTAGTTACTTTATTTATGCATGGAGAAGCTGAGCACCACGTACAATTATGCTGCAATTCGAAGGCTGAGCAAGAACAACCAAAGTTATCTGGTACAATAAAATCGCACCGACGACAACTGTGTTTGAAATGATACCCGTCTGTCACAAAAGACACCGCGGTTGTATAATTGAAAAAGCTTCGGCTCTTCAAAATAAGGCCCGAGTTGAATTATGTTTCCCTCAGTTTTCGAAATGTGCTTTGCATTATGCTCACGCCGCAACAATTACAAGATTCTGTAAGTGTTTGCTGCATTCACCGAATCAAAGCCGCTGCCTGTTTCTTTGTGATTAAACTGAAGGTTCCTCTTAAGACTCATTAACGGGGAAGTTGAAAGCTCCTCTTATTATGGGCTACGGTGATGCTGACACACTCGTCAGAACAAATAAAAAAAGAGTTTGGTGACAAAGTTAACTTCAACTGCTTGTTAGTTTCTTAAAAAGTCAGTGAGGAAAGAATCAATCTCAGTAGAAACATGATCTCTGGATTTTAAATTAGTATCACACCAGGCGGCGGCGGCTGGAGAGTCGAGTTAAAGACTCGAAATTGTGAGAAAACGTGATGTTTTTTGTTGGAATCACACTCAGTTTGTATAAATGACAAATTAGCGACGAGCTTCATGTATTTCTGGGGTCACATGATGCTGTAATTGCAAACAAATTGAGACAGTTTTGAGACTGACGTTTCTTGTAATTTTGTCACAAGGTGTCTCAGTCTCAATTTGTTCACAATGTATCCTCATTTTATTTGAATTTAGGTTACAAACCTTTTCTCTACATACTCGTAGTTCTCACTTCAAATTTGTGGAAACTAAATTGAGAAGTAATTGAGAAGGTTTTGAGTCGAGTTCCTGGAGTTGACTTGCAAAATACTAAAGCGTGTCCAAAAATTAAAGAGGTCTTTCCATTAAAAACGTTTTTTTCTGAGGTTTCTGTTGAATATTTTAGCTCCACAGGTGTTCTTACCTTCATAGTGGGTGTGAAAACAGGTCAACAACTTCTCTTTCAGTTTTATCCTCTCAAACTACGCAGGTGGCAATAAAACCCGAGTTCGAACTGCCGGTACTTGTTTCGTCACAACTCCTTTGTTAGTTAGTATTCATCAGCTCCGGCAGTTGAAACCACGCCTAGCATGCTGCTGCTAAAAGCTGTTAGCATAAACACGTATCAAACCGGAAGAGACTCGCTGGGCATTACAGCAACAGCGCAGTGAGGAAGGAAACAGGAAGCCTTGTTCTCATAGGCTAGTTTGTTAGCCAATCTGAGTCCAGCAAATTCGAATAATGACTATTAATGAGTTGCTGCTCGAAGACTGACGAATCCAGCTGAATCTTGACGCAGATAGATTGAGGTTAATCAGTGTTTCCAGATGTTTTTTAGATATAAAATATTTCATATTACAAGTCAATACTTCAGAAATAACCACAAAGTAATTAAATTTGTGTGAAATGGCCTCTTTAAGCGATTTAGAGTGAAGCCCTGTGACTTGCAGAGAAATGGAGAAGCCCTGTAAACATTTTAAGATTTTTTTGGAAACATGTAAATGAGTTGAAGTGGGTATTGCACTGCCTTGTGATGGTGGGTAACAGATTAGGGACAAAATTGAGAGAAAATACACAAATTTTCTACCAGAATCAGAATTTTGTGCAAATGTTCTTGAGGTTTTTCAGACTTAATCCCAATTTAGTTCACAATATAATCAAGTTTGGAATGTCAGATTTGTCTCATGTTTCTTACAATCGGCAACTCATAGAAACCAAAGTGACAGAAGTTCCTGTGATGAATCTGACATGTTCAAAAATGTTCACATTTTGCTTGAAATCACAATGATCCATCAGAAATAAAACTTGCTTGATACTGAAAAAGAATCATGTGTACCATTTCAGTGTGATTCCAGTTGATTAGACAATATTTCATATTCTTTATGTTGTGGCCAACGGCACGATCCCAGCGACCCTCTCGCTTTATGAATCCTTGAAAATTGTTACAAATTCCATGTACCCCTTTGAACACTGAGTCAATTCTGTTGGCAGTTGTCACTAACAGAGGAAATCCAGAGATAAAGTTGACACTGCATCTTTAGGATGGATCTTAGATTAAAAATAATAATAATAATAAAAAAACACCCCATAGTTGTTAAATCTGTAACACTCCAACATTTGGTGAACGTATGATTCCCAGCTCGGATCGTCCCTCAGGTCTGTACATCATAGGTTTCATTCCTGCAGGGAAGCAAAGATTATTACAATATTCAGATTACCGAGCAGGGGAAATTAATTGGACTAATTAACATACAAGTAAATGATGATACCGTTAACACATTTCATTAACTCAAACTGTCATTCTATGTTCCTGCTGCACTTCGTATTGCATTACAATGAATTCGATTCATTAATTTATGCAAATGAAAAGAAACGAGAGAACAGTTTTGGGGTTTTTTTTTCCCAACATGTTAGACCACATTAACTCAGTTATTTTCACCACTCTGACTTAAAATCAAGAACTTCTTACTCAGATTTACCAGATAAAACATTTTCACACAATTCCATTTCAGTGATGTGACACTTTTACAAGGTTGGATATATTTATGCCAGTGCTTCAGGTCTTAAAACAAGGACGAGTATGTAGTTAGTAAAAAGCCTCATTTACTAGAGAAGTGTGAGTGGACATGCTAATTTAATAAAAACTCTAAGATTTAACAGCAACTTATTTATTATCAGTTTATAATTTATGCAGGTGCAGATCTAACCACTTGTCTCTCACTGAGGTTTGTTCAAAGTCACGAGGCTTTTGTTCTCCAGCGGTTGAATACTCCTGACATTTCTGTGTGACATTAACTTGCAGCTAATTGAAGGTCTGCACCGGTAGTTGGCCTCGGTGACTCCGATCTTCACTGCAGCAGCGCTACATGAGGAAGGTCAGGGGGTCAAACGCGCCTCTGTCCTGCTCCCTTGGCTGCAGTGACATCTGCTGGACTGCAAACCCCGGGTGTAAGCTGCACATGAAGGGGGGGGGGGGATGTGAATCATCACAATCTATAATCTCCCAGAAACAGTCTCACTGAAACACTGTTCAGAGTGCATTTGCGTTTAATTCAACGATTTAGAGTCAGAAGGGGTCAGAAATAAAATACAGACATACTGTAACATGAAGAAGGGGAATGTAACACTTTTCAAAAGAAACAAAATAAAAGACAGAAAAGTTGTTTATTCACTGACACTTAAAGAGCTCGAGAAAACATTTTTCATCCAGAATAAAGAGAATTAAAGTGATGAAATCAGTGTTGTTTAAGAGTACCACTTGAAGTAATCACTGTTTTAAATATAGTGCTAAAACTGATAAAAATGGGAAGTTCCTATGAAATATACAAAAAAAAAGTGTGGAATAAGATTCAATACATGGCAAAATGACAACTTAATCAGTATTTTATATATATTTATATAAAGTAATAATAATTTCAGCATGGCCTAAAAATCTAAAGGGGTGATTTACTGTTTGTAGCACGCAGTGAAAAGTCACCCTGAGTTTGGAGTCAAATTTGGCAATAACACCAGAAAAAATGGCTTTTTTTTTAAACATTACATGCTGTTTTTATGAACTTTTCCAAAAAAAAACGGGTACAAAAACACATCTGAATTACATACATTAGAACCATTTTGAACATTTCAGACAATCGATATCACAAACGCATCTTTCAGTCAAAATATTTTAGAAACAATGTTTTGTATCAACATTATTTGAAGAATAACTTTTGATTGTTTTTTTTTTGTTTTTTCTTAACTGAAACAAACTCATTAAAAGTGAATGACGGGCTCGGCAAGCTGATAAGATTTCCGGATGCATAACAATAAATCCAACCAACGTCAGTTTCTGCTAAAAGGAAACGAGTTCAAATATATCAACGAATAACGTGAGAAAAAAATTCAACTGCTTAATAAGTTTTCATGAAAAACACATTAACAAGTACAATTAAAACAAAGTGGAATCCCATAATTCCAACTACACATTTTTGTACAAAATAAGGCATTTCTTTGTGTTTACGGCGAAACTGAGAACGGACAAGGACTATTTCTGTGTTAAAATATATATATATTTATAATTTTCCTTCAAAACTTGAATAGAAATGCAGGTAGGAGTATACAGTAAAAGAGAAGTTCATGACAAGAGGGGGAATCACTTCATAACGTCGCTGGCGGCGACTGTGGTGACGAGCTGGAGGGGAATCTCTGCGTTGGCCAGGATGTCCTGGGCGTTGTTTGAACCCTGCTGGATGTTGGTGAGGATGAGGGTGGTTCCGCCCGCCGTGATGATGCTGTCGGAGGAGCCTGCAGACTCCATCGAGGCCACCGCCGTGCTGCCGGAGTTCATGCCTTTTTTGTTCTGATGAGTTTTAATGTGCTTCGCCAGGTGGTCGCTCCGCATGAAGCGTTTGGAACATTCCGGGCAGACGAACTTCTTCTCACCTGCCGAACGGAAAACACGAAATTGATAAAGTAAAAAACAAGATGTCAAAAATCTAGAATCTTATTTTCTTCAGAGATTAGAACAGAATCCTGCTAAAAAAAAAAAAAAAAAATCAAACGTTTGATCTGATTTAGGTCTCTAAAGTCAAACTGTCACCGTCAAAGTGACGCCACACAACTGATTACAATTATTACCAATCAGAAGCCTTGAAGATTAAACATCCTCTCCAAAAGTAAAGTGTGAACGTTAACAGCTGCAGCTGACAGTGTAATGAAAAGTTACCACATCCATCCTGTCAGACGCCTCACTGACAATAATAAGGTCAAATAAAACAACATCAGTACGAGCAAGTGCTGACGTCCCCCTCAAACGGTTTCTCCTGCCATTAAGTGCCATCAGATACCGTAAATCCTAATCTCATTCAGATTAAGATCCTTGATTATTCTACATTACTAAGATGAAACATGTCCAAGTGAAAGCTCGAGTCCTGAGAATCGATGTTCTGAACCAACTTTTTAAATGTTAAAATCTGAAAAATCTGATTTTTTCTAAATTGAATTCTGATTTTAAACTTGTGTTTTACATTTTCTAGCTAATAAAAAGACGTTTTCTTGACGTTTCCCTGACGTGTGAACTCAGAGGGAGTCGAAGGCGTGGCCACCTGTGTGTGTTCGCCTGTGTCTCTGCAGTTCATCGCTGCGTGTGAACTTCTTCCCACAAAACATCCAGCTGCAAACAAAAGGTCGCTCCCCCGAGTGCCAGCGCAGGTGCGCTCGTAGGTGCGATGTCTTTCCATAAACCTTCCCACAGCCTGCGATGTGGCAGATGTGCTGCTTCTTCTTCCCTGTGCCAGATCCCCTACGAAACACACAGAGGCATTCGAGATCCTGATATTTGATTTGCAGACAGATCAGACGACTAGTGAAACCACGAGTCTGCTAACTCACCTCCCCCCCGACTCTTTGCAGTTAGGACATGTACATGCCACTCTGCGCAGCCGCTTCCCCTCCTGACTCAGAAGATCGTCTTCATCCGCCAGCCTGCCAGATATATGTGACAGGTCGTTGGTGTTCAGGGTCGAGTCGGCGTTCAGCCAGTCTCCCGAGTCGGGCTCTTCTTTGATCCGAATCTCTGAAATGAACGTTTAAACCATGTTAGTGACAAACAGGAAGCCCGAGCACTGACAGCTGCTTTTAAAAAGCATAATGCTGAACACATGACAGCAAACTCACAAAGAACCCAAAACACTCAAACTCTTAGAAATCTTTCTAATATTCGAATAATGAATGTGATGGTCATTTTAATAAACGACAACTGATAGTAACGCACACTGACTAAGCAACAGTGGCAGGGGAGCATTTTTCTTCACAACACCTGCCTAAATAAACTGATCCTGAATTTCCATCTATTTAATTTTGTTTTTAAAATGGTTGAAATCACTGACTTGTATTAAACGAACAGAAAATTCTCCTGATAATCATTCAAACACCGTCTGTGGTGCCTGCGCTCTCCCAGTACCCACAATCCTCAGAAAGTCAGTAAAACCGTGACAACAGGAAGCATCAGTGACAGTTTTGTCTCAGTGCTGCAAAGTCAAGTAACTTTTTAAAAGCAGACAGTGGAAAACAGCAGCAGCTCCCACTGATCAGGGTTAAAGAGTCAAACTGAACGAATCCACATGAAGGAAAAGAAGAAAGAAACTTACAATGTTTAATAATAATAATAATATGTTAGTTAAAACTCAGAGGCATTCAAAAATCATTTTGTTGATGCTATATTTAAAATACATATTTTAAACCAATTAAAATGTTTTACAATGTTTTTTTTAAAGAAAACAATTTTGTTTATGTGTATTCATCAGGGTTTCACAGACTAAACTACAGACAGGTTTTATTGTGGACAATTTGACTTGTCATGTTATGAAAAGCACAGGTGTAATTAAAACCACCAGGGTTTTAAAGCCTCTTTGCAAATCATGACAGTGTGACGCGAGTTACTGAAAACAATATTAGCATCCTGAAACAAAAGCAGCAGAAAATAAACAAGTAAATCTTCCCAATTATTTTATTACTTATATGGAAGTTTTAATGATATTCTTTATTGATAAAACATATTCATGAATCATGTTGTAAAAACAGAAGTTTGACGTTAACTTGGATGGATCGTGTATAGGGGCTGCACAGTGGTGCATTTGGTAGAGCTGTTGTCTTGCAGCAAGAAGGTCATGGGTTTGAATCCAGGCTGCATGGAGTTTGCATGTTCTCCCTGTGCATGTGTGTGTTTTTCTCCGGGGACTCCGGTTTCCTCCCACAGACCAAAAACATGCAAGAGCTTAAATGGTGACACTAAATTGTTCCTTATGCCGGGCGGACACTGTGCAATTTTAGAAATCTGACTGTTGGGGAAATGCTCCCACTGCACGACCAGGTTTGTCACTCGTACTCTATTTGACCCTACGACATGTGTACTCATACTGTACGACTGCTGTCAGCCACGATTATTGACAACCACGACTACCAGTCGACGTGTGACGGCACGATGCGCTCGAGTGTGAACAACGAAAAACAAAGGTTCCTAGTTCCTATGACAACCACAGCGTGCCTGACAACAAGAAGGCGAGCAGGCAGAAAGTTGTTGCAGTTGTGTGCGCCGTCTTGTGCGCTGAAACTAAAAAAAAAGAAAAGGATTTGGGTACGTGAATGGCTGAGGAGACGTGGTTGGTATGGGATGTCCATCCTTCATCAGGAGCTTGAGGTAACGTTAATGTTAAACTATAGTTTTACAGTAGCTATGATAGTTTCACGTTAGCATTAGCCAGCCAATGTTGCTCCACGGGTCTGCGCAGGTGCGAACGTAGAATCGTGGCGTAACACCGCTCACACTGTACGAGCTATGGCGAAAATTTCTGACATTCCAGAAGTTTGATCGGGAGGTCGCAGCATTATCGTTAGAACGTAGCAGCAATTAATCCTTCCTCGTGAGTGATCTCACACTGTACGGCTTACGACCTCCCAACCCGACATCCCGGTGCTACGACATTTCCACGATGACGCAGCGTGGTCTGCGACGGCAAAATTGTGGCGAAATCCCCATGAAATCGCACAGTGTCCGCCCGGCATAAGTGTGAGTGGTTATATGTCTATGTGTGATCCTGTGATGGACTGGCGACCTGTCCAGGGTGTCCCCTACCTCTCGCCCAGTGACCGCTGGAGATAGACACCAGCTCCCTGCGACCCTGAACAGGAAGGAGCAGGTTCAGAAAATGGATGCCTGGATCGTGTACAACTCAAACGTTGATGCCTTCGCAAATTAGAACTTAAAGTTTGAAAGGTCCAGGAAATCTGGACACGTACGTCACTTCTGACTTTCTGTTTTGGAGTTTAAACAACCTTTAATGACCTTCTTTAAATTAATAAATGTTTCTGACCAGTAATTTTAGAGAACTGTAGTAATTTAAAGTGACCACGTTAAATCAGACCGTCTCTAAAAATAAATAAAAGCTTTGTTTTTGACTGAAACTGCACGAAAGTGAAAGAGCAAAACTTTATCTGATGATAATGAATTTAAAATGATTTTTAATGAAAACCCTTTTAAAGCATTAGCACACTCTTATAACAAATTTTCGCCTTTTTGCTGTTGGCTAAACAAACATCTATGCTTGCAGACTGTGCAGCTCTCTGAACAGTTTGGACCAGATTGTGTGTGCCGTACCTCCAGGAAGAGCGTCATCTTCTTCCTGTTGGGCTGCTGAGTTGACTGTTACAGTCTGCAGGTTGGGGATCTGCCCGGCGCCAATGCTACCCAGAGACAGGGTTTGGACCGGTGCCAGGGTTATCTGCTGGGGTGGCGTGGTAGGTAGCTGGAGATTCTGAAGGTTCTGCACTCCCTGCACCTGAAAGGTCTGCCACTGTATCTGACCAGAGGGTGTGACTGTCTGAGCTTGGATGATAAACGTTCCTGGATTGATCAGTTGTACGTTTTGCAGATTCTGACCACCTGCCGCCACTGAATGGACCACCTGACCGTTGGTGGTTTGAATAGGCACCTGCTGCAGCTGGAGGATGGGCTGAGTTGAAGACACCTGGACGTTCTGCTCTTGATTCTGGTGGACAAAACCTTCCTGAAGGCCAGCGCTCGTGTTAGATTGCTCTGCGGTGACTGATGCCAACGAACCGTCTTGTGTCAGCAGACTGGCTTCATTTGCTGGAGCACTCAGCTGAGAGGAAGATGTTGGCACAAATATCTCAGTATTTGAGTTTGAGTTATTTCCTGGTAGCGTCTGTGAGAGATGATCATCTGACTTATTCAGACTAACTGAGTTGTCCAACGGCTGGCTCGCCATGATCAGCTGGCCATCAGCAGTGACCCCTGTTGCTATAGTCTGAGCACCCGACAGACCAAGGGAGTCCAGGTCAACACTGTTAATGGGAACAAAGGTAATGTTCCCCGGCAAGCCCACAGGCACATTGGTAACAACCTGGCCCTGGTTGTTAAACGTGGAACTGCCAATGGAAACTCCTTGGATCTGCTGGATATTACCAGTCTGTGAAATGAGGTTTTGGTTGTTGTTAAGGATGTTCGCAGATGATGTCACGCTACCATCAGGCAAGATCTGAATATGCCCCGTGGCATCCTGAGTCATGGTTGGTCCTTCCACGCCGGACGTAGAGAAGCTCAGTTGTCCATCTGCCGTCTGAATCTGAGGAATCACTTGATACTGAATATTAGGCACTGAATTGACAGATGACTCGTTCATTCCAGATGTGACAAAGATTGGCTGACTCTGTAAATTTTGCAGAGGAAGAACATACTGTCCATTTGACGTCAATATCCCTTGACCTTGGATCTGGATTATTCCAGAATCATCCTTTGCTGTTGTTGTGGGGGTTAAAACCTCCCATTTCTCAGTCCCAGTAAGTTGCGAAGATGAATCTGATGTCTGGGAAAAAAAAGGAGTGAGATTTAAAAAAAGTATCTGACCCAATTTTCAAGTTTAAATCGAGACAATAATTTATTGAGTAAGAAATAAAAAGCTTCAGAAATACGAGGAGCAAGAAGTAAAAAAGTTTAATATCTTAGTAGTTAGTAAAAGTTATGCGAAATGTAGAGTGATATGTTAGATGTCTAAATTAATTTAGGATAATAGACTGATCTCTTCGTTTTCAGATATTTCAACAATAATAAAAACTTTATAACTAGATGAGTAATTCTGAACCTATGGCCAGTTTGATTTGATGCTGTAATTTTTACATCAGGAAGAATGTAGAACAATAAACTTGAGAGCTACATGTTTAGGTAACAGCACAATGAAACAAAAAAAAATCTATGAAAATCGTAGTAGTAATCCAATGGATATGTCTGGGTTTGGAGGTATCAACAGTATTTGCCTGACTGTGTTGTACCAAGTGAAAAGTTGGGTGGGAGGAGGATTCTGGTGTGGGTTGTTCTATTGGGATTGGACTTTGCCTCTTAGTTCCAATTAGAGGAACAGGTCCATGTCGCTCCATTTTCCCGTAGAACGAAAGGTGTTGCAATGGGAGGGGGTGGGTGTCTGCAGCGCCGGAGAGGAGGGGGGGTGATTGTGCAACCTGATGCATCTGAGTGAGTGTCACCGGGGCAGAGGGTCTAATGAACTGCACGACAGATTGTCGTCAGCCCAATCGCCAGCGGGCCAGTTCGGTGGCCAGGCCACCGGGAAATGTCCCGGTGCTCTTGATGTTCTGTCCGCGCCTGTTAGCAGCCGAAACTAAGTAGAGGACACTCCTAATCACTTAGGCTCAGCAACTCAAGCCACCTAGTGGACTTCCTGAAGAAGCTGCTTATTGAAAGCGAAAATTAGAAAAATTTGAAGTTACAAACCATAAAAACTGCTTGGAAATATTAACTAGTTCTAATATGACAAGGAACTCGCTACAAAGCTATGATCATGTAGCCGACTGCATGAACCCCAGTTTACAAAGCTTCACCTTGACCACACAGCCTCAGTGTGCATGAGAATCTGACCAACAGTCACAACATTCACTGACAAGGATTATGTGAAGAAAACGAGCCTTTTCTGCATCAGTCAGTGAAACAGCAGCTGCCTGCAGATATGCAACATCAAGGTTTACTGTGACCTGTGAGTCATGTGATACAGGAAGAAAACTCTACATGACTTTAGTTGTTGGATACTTGATTGCTGCATTTGACTTTTGTCTGTTAGTTGTTGCAACAGAATTATGTCTTTTTTCTTTATTTGTGCTTAAATTATGGCCCTAGCCCATCTTAAAATAATCCAGCATCCAGGTTTCATATTTAGAGCCTTTATAGATTATTTATAAAGGACAGATGGCCTAAAGGCATAGGAAGCCTTTAGGTGAGCGGTTTGAATCCAGGCCTCGGCAGGCCACTTGTTAAAGTATCCTTGGTCAAGACAGTGAACCCCACAAACGCCCCCTGGGCACCACACAGATAGCAGCTCACTGCTCTTTAGGGACAGGTCAAAGGTCAAATGCAGGGGATTCATGTTCCCAAAAGGAACAATAAAGTATCAATCTTGTTACATCCTTTGTTTGTTTTACTTAAGTAATGGTATGATGACTGCTGCTAATTTAAACAAAGAAACTTTGCGTTACGCTTTGAACTGAACTTCACTGACACAAAAGTCCAAATTTAAACTCTTTTAAAACTCTCATACCACCGGAAAAACAAAAATAAAAGCTTTTCAAATGAAATTTAAAGAAACAAAACTTAATCTCTTACCATAAAAAAAGAAAGAAATTATCTATTTTATGTGAATCTGTCATGATTTTAACCAAGTATCTGAAATTCACCAACTGACAGCTCTTAAAAACATGAAAACATTTGAATCTATTCAAAATGGTTATAGAAATAAATTTAAATGATTAAGGAAGGTATAAACAACGTAACAACAAAAACAAATCTCAGCGATATTGACCAATCCAACAAATAAAAAACAAACAAAAATCTCCCAACAGGAGGCTGGAAAACACATCTGACCTACATCCTGTCATCAGTTCAGCTGAGAAGTGACCGATTGACTTAGGATAACTTGTAATCAGATGTAGCAGAGGTGCTGACTTACCGCATCACCTCTGTTCACCTCTGATGATGGCGACCCAACCTTAGTGCAGGTCGTTGCCAGCACGTCGAGCGATGATGGCACAGTGTCCTACCCACAATAAGCATGTTTAAAGGGAAGAAAGTGGGTGGCCATTAGTGAAGGCCACATAGAAGGACTGACTTATTGCTAAAATGGACTTTAACCCCCCCCCCCCACACACACACACATACACACACACACACGAGGCAGCACCTAAATAAAAATAAATGTTTGTGTTTGGTTCGAGTTAATAGATGATTTTTGTCCCAGTAAATTTTTTGAATTTATTAAACTAGGCAGTTCCCGTGGAGATAAAACATCTCTTACTGGGTTACCTGACCAAGACTGCAGCATGAATCAGAACCAGATCCATGTAAAAATTACATATTATAAAGAACTGCTTATATAATAAATAATGAATGAAACAACGGTTAAAAGATGGGGAGGACAGATAAAACCAATCGCACTTAAATCTAGCAAATGTTACCACCAGTAAAAAAGGTAAACAGTTACAAGTTATTTTAAATGACTCTTAAAAAGTAATTAATTCTACATTTTTTAACAAAGACATGAGAACAGCGAATTAGCAACATTTGAAAGAATTATTGTTGTAGATCCAGTATTATAGTTGTTATTACAACATAACACAGAACTAAGACTGTAAAACCTGGTAGTTTAATAACATCTTTACAATAAAAAGCCTCATCTGGATTCGTAAAGATTAATATAAAAAGTCACTGTTAGCCGGCAGACCTGCTTTTTTTCTCAGCTGATACCTGGGAAGGTGTTTATTTACACAAATCCCATCTTTCAGGTTGGATTCTATATTCAGGTTTAATTACTCATGCTCTAAACTTTTCACTTAGATTAGATCAGACTGGATCATGTTAGTATCCGGTCTGATGAGGATCAGTGTCTCCAAACATAAAGAACATTACAGTAAGCTGCCAAGAGAAACCACATTCAAAGCTCTGAACTTTTTAAACAGACTGTCAACATCAAGGCGGGATTTATAAAGGGCCTGAAAGGTTTAAATGATGTTATGACCCCCCATAACACTCAGGTATCAACGCTACAATGACTTCAACTAGTTTAACAACAAGGAGATCCTACCTGATTGCTTTTGCTCTTTTCCTGCTGCATAAAATCCTCTTGTCTGCGGTCAGCGTCCATGGCAGCCATGTCATCTGCATTCAGCGGCTGTTCTGGGGCTGCAAAGTGAAAATAAGCTGAAGATTAAAAAAGTAAAACAACCAACGCTAACGTTAGCTGTACCTGAGCCTCGCACAGGACTAGCATGCGGAGGCGTCGGTGAAGTAGCGAACGAAAAGATCACAACTACAAAATTACCAGATCTGTTAACAATGTCGCTATAAAAGCGTTTTAAATTAGCTGGATTTAAGCTGCTAACTAAGTCGGCGATGATTAGCAATAATAGCAACAAACCTCCCCGTTAGCAGCTAATTTAGCAGGATGCTCGAGATAGCATATTAGCTGACGTGGGTTGAGAAGAAGAAATATTACATACCAGTCATCGCGTGACTCGTTTCTAAACGAAAAGTCCTGATAGTCACAAACCACTGGACATGATATACAGATTAATTTGATTGTATAAGCGCAAAAATTGGTGATAAGTGACAGATTTTTTTTTCTATTTTGATTGACGGGCGGTAGGTAATACAAAGGGTGGGGCCTCCACTGTTGACTGGGAGTAATTGCGTCACAAACAGGAAATCCCACCTTTTTCTTTTGAAGAAGGTGAGTGGTTGGATTTTTACATTTACCGTGTTGTTATTTGCTGGTCAAAATGTCAATCATTCTTTGTTGCGTTCTTTTCCTGTTATTACGCGTGTTTAGTGCTACTGTGTAGGTGGCATTGAGGATTGTAGTTAATATGTAATATACGATCGTTAAGCCTCGGGTTTAACGTCATGTATGATCCCTCATTAAAGTTCAACTTGAGAAAGTTACTATCAAATATACAGGCAACAATTTTGCTTTAATTGATTCTTAAAATGGTATGAAATATATTTTGGCTCTCACTTAAAAAGATATATGCTAGTTTTTAACAATTTTCAATAAGCACAAAAGTCCTCTTATTGTGATGATGCATTTGCAGCTTTAAGATAAAACATTTATGCTCACAGTAGTTTTGTAAGTGGTAAATAAGTTCTATAACAAGTTTAGAGCGCATATTTTAATTATTAGAAAATGTATAGAAACCAAAAACCAGACACCTCAGGGAAAATCATGTCCAGTGCCATCACCATCTTTCTTGTTTCCTTGATCTTTGGAGGTTTCACCCATCTTTTCTGTTTATCCCGTTTCAATTCATCTCTTGCAAACATCTAGGTAAATGACGTTTTTAACCACATAGTACCTTAGAAAAATATCAAAACTTTTCTCTGAGAACTTTGATGTACATGAGACAGTCTTTCTTGGGAAACTATACTGTTTAAAATGTTGAGAATTCAACTAAGAGGCTTTATTTGTTAGGAATCTTAAAAAAACCTGACTGGATGTGAAAATGACATTTACCACAAAAAAGGGTTCAAATGTTTTATTGACATTAATTGTAAAATTGATGATGATGATGATGATGCTCAGCTTCATCTGAATCCTTTTTTTCTGTTGCAAGTTTCCTTTCAGATAAAGTGGAATGAAAGAATAAAGACATTCAGGCAAGTAGAGTGATGGGTGATGTGCTGATCTTTGACTTCAAGCAGGTTTTTTTGGTAGGTGTAATGGTCTACGTATGTAACATACACACACACACATATATAAAACATTTAGGACTTTTTGTGTCAGTATCTTCAGAAACATAACATACAGCCAAGACAGAGTTTGACTTGATTTCTTCCCCTCCATCTGACTGTGCAGATTACAACATTGTGAAAGTGCATTGAAATGAGAGCCTGCATGCTATTGTATCTGCTCCGTGGCTGTGATGCTATCAGGACCCCACTTCTGAGTATTATTTGTGGTGTGTCAGTTCCTCACAGTACGCGACCACAGTGAGGCTATTTCTCCCAACCTTCAATTCAAACTTGGCCCATTACAGCCAGACTACAAAAGCACTTTCTGTGCACTCAGGAGCTCGCAGCAGTGAATGGTGGATATTTCCAATCACTCTGCTGTCAATCCAAGTGTCAGGTAAACACAGGCCAATGGAAACAGCTTTAGAAAACCTCACGGTTACGTCTGTCTTGCTCCAGGAGTCCTTGGAAATGTATCAACAATTTCCACAAAGACCTCCAAGTTAAAGGTAAAAGTCAAATTTTCTAAAAGCAATACAAATGCAACTTGGTGATGGATGCAAAGGTCCACGCAGACGCATAACTTCCACCATGTTTGTCTTCAGATCTGTAAGTGTTGTCTCCAGCTGATGCTGCAAACAATGGGAATAAGAATTTATTGACAGAGCTTGTATTCACCCCATGAGAGGAATCGGTGAAGTCTGAGGAGCTGTTACTCAGTGGGAGATTCAGTGTAGCAGATATTTCTGTAAACAGGGACATCTGTGATTCACTTTATGAACACGGGCCTTTCTGCAGTCATGATTCTGTTAGTACTCTGTTGATATCATAATTTATTAACAGAGATGCTTGGAATGATTCGTTCATAAGAAACTAGATGCAAAACATCAGCATTAGTTGAGGTTGGTTGAGATATCTGAGAGTTTCATATTAACATATTGACAGTTGTTTTCATGAAGGCCAGTCCAAGAGCGAGTGACCCCACAGAGACAAACTGCCCTACTGGAGACTCTGTAAATGGGACCTGAGAGAGAAAATTGAAACTGGTGCAGCATGAAGAAATGTGGATGGAATATCAAATGTCTGAGGAGCCTGAAACAAACAAACAAACAGTCACACTGATTTTTGTCCAAAATACTGTGAATTAAAAAGATACGTACAATTCCAGTTCCAATAAAATTGAGACTGTAAAATGTAAATAAAACCAGAATCTCATAAACCCGAATTTTATTCCCAATAAAACATAAACAACTTTATCATTTTATAGAAAACATTAGCATTTTTAATTTGATGGGAGCAACAAATGTCAGAAAAGCTGGAACCAACGTCTAGCATCCCGTCTTTTTAACATCTGTCTGTAAACATCTGGGAAGCGAGGAGACCAGCTGCTGGAGTTTTAGGACAGAAATGTTGTCTCATTCTTTTCTGATGCAGGATTCAAGCTGTTTGGTGAAAGATCTGGACTGCAGGCAGGTCAGTTCAGCATGTGGACTCTTCTCCTGTGAAGCCTTGATGATGTGATGGATGCAATCTGGTCTTGCTGAAATATGTCAGGCCTTACCTGAAAGAGACGTTGTCTATAACAAGTTAAATGGTCCCTCATCTCTTTAGTCAGCGGAACACATCGTCCATTGCTTCTAAATATAATTAGAAATTTGGAATAAATCTGATCATAAAAGGTGTTAACTTCACCTCAAATGAGCTTTGGTCCAGAGAAGACAGATGTTTCTGGATGATGTTTACATCTGGCTTCTTCTTTACACGATCCATCTGTAACTGGTGCTTCTAGATGGATGGATGCAAAGATGGATGCAAAGATGGCGTCCGTCCGTCCGTCCGTTCTTCCTTCCTTCCTTCCTTCCTTCCTTCCTTCCTTCCTTCCTTCCTTCCTTCCTTCCTTCCTTCCTTCCTTCCTTCCTTCCGTCCGTCCGTCCGTCCGTCCGTCCGTCCGTCCATCCACAGAAAAAAACCTTTGGACTCAAAAAAGCATTAAGTGACTCAACAGTCAACAAAGTCCATGTAACTGTAATTCAAAGACACTACCAATCAAAGGTTTGGACATACTTTCTCATTCAGGGGAAGAAGAACGTGTGTCCAAATGTTTGACTGGTTGTTGACGTGGAACACGTTGACAAGATAAAAACCGATTTGAGACAACTCTGATGGTTTTTTTGAGTGTACAAGAAGAACATTAAAAACTACACACAGAAAGGTCAGAAGTTGAGTCCAGGACCTTTTTACTGTGAGACAACAACAGTAACTAACTTTTAAACTGCAAGTTATCCAACTAAAAAAATAAATAATGGAGTTGAAACTTTCCTGTGTGGAGGTAAATGAGTTAGTTTTTCTTAGCCTGGATATAATTTTAGGCTGCTGCTAATGTTCTTTCCTCATTACATTTATACAACTGACAGAAAATAGGACACATTTGCTCAACATGTCCTCCTTTAAAGGGACTTAAGGCAAGATTTGTGAAAAACTACACATGCATTTCCAGTTTATTCAATGCTAATGGGTCATGAAGCATTAAAAACCCAAAATAACGAGGCCATCCGCATATATGTCTGTTGCCTTGGAAACGCTGTGTGCTACATTATGCGCTGCAGTTCAACGTCCGAATTTCCCGCGCAGTTGTAGTGATGTGACGTAAATTGACGCTGCATGCGCGTTGCCGACAGCTCTTGAACAGGAAGTATATGGCCGCCGTGGACTTGGATTCAAACACTGAGGGTATACTTATGGATGTTTCTGCAGCCATCAAACGACCTGCATCCACTCTCACCCCCCAAAAAAGTGGCACCACGAAGAAAAAAAAGACTATCAGCGGCATCTCGTGAGTCTAAAAAAAAATATGACCGAAGCCGGGCAGGCACCCGCATAAATATTGGATATGCGTTCGGTTCATGGAGGGAACTTCAGCTGCATTTGGGAGTGAAAACGGATGCTGACATGGCTCATTTCCTTGTGACCAGGTGAGAAAACATTATAGGTCGTGTTTAGAGCCTGATACAGTATGAAAATGATGAGATCAAATCAAATAACAGAGTGGAGAGACCTGACGTGAAGTATGTTAGCCTCCCCGGTGCAGTGCTGTGAAGACGAACCGTTTGTAAAGTGTCTGTGCGCGCTCCCGTGCCGGCTTGGCTGGTGGCTGCAGTTAGCTACAGCGCCTGTCGCGGCAGCACTGAGTCAGATTTTGTAAAGTTGCCTTAAGTCCCTTTAACTACAAACCAGAGAAATGCAATACTAAAAAAAATTTAATTTATATCAGAAAAAAGTTGGATACATTCTCACAAACAAAACATGCATATTAAAATTAAACCTGACAGAATCTCGTTCAACTCATTATGTGTGAAGAAACACTGAAATGCCAATAAATTTTGCTGCATTTTATTTACCATGAGAAAACGTAGCTTCTTGTTGGATGCAAACTTTATGGGCTGTTTTAAACAGTTTGTTTGTTTTTGCTAAACCTACTGAGAAGAAGAAAAACGTACATTTAAACTAAGCTCAGCTGTTTGCAGCATTCTTCAAACTCATCTCTGACAGCGAGAACAATAAATCGGAGCCATTTTGCTGTATCGTCACGGTCATCATGAGTGGAAATAGCTGAATTAACTCTCACATATTTAGTTATTTTTATCAAATCCTGTTGCCATTTTGAGTGTCTATTCTTTGTGCAGCACAGCACATAAGAGTGAGACAGAAATGATACAATAGCAGCAATTACAACAACAAATTTATTGTCCTCCAAAATAGAGATAATTTCCTCTTTGTAATAATATGATACAGTGTGTTTGTTATATCCAATGAGTTTCCCAACATAATCCCCCGTGAATAGTTATTGCTCTGAAAAATGCCACATGATTATTTTTTATAACTCGTAAATTCTTGCTTTTTAATTCTTCAAAGGCCGTTGGTGAGAATATACAGCGTGATTTATGGCGGCAAGCCATGGTCTCTTTTGTTGGGTGTATGTTTTAGAGGCAGCTTTCCACTCTGTGCTCTTCTTGGTTTGATGCCACTTGTGGTTCGCCTCCTGGGCAGAGTGGCACCACATGATTGATGCCGCTGACAGAAGATTTCGAAGGAAATTCTGGCACTTTTCTGGTCTCTCTTTATGAGACCTGTAGGACAGCTTTGACCATCTAATAGTCCCAAACACCTCAATGTATACTTATACTAATGTTCATATCTTATAATAAATAAATTGCACAATATAAACCAACCAGAATGAAAGTCAAAGGTTCAAAGGATATTTGGAAGAGCATCTGGAACAGCTGCATCTTCATACGCCAACTTGTGTGAAAATCATTAAATAATAGATTCCTGTTCATTTTCACCCCCCCCCCGCTTTGATTCATCATATTTCCATGTGTACAGCTGTGTGCTCGTAAACATATTTGAGCCATTTAAAACTATCTGCTTGTTAGGATTAGTTAAAGCTGCATAATTTGCATGAAATGTTTTAATTTACTTAAACGTCTGTTTAAGATTTTGGAAATACACTTTATCTTTAAACAAAAGACAAACCACTGTGTTTACAGATACTTGTTTAACACTCACCACCATGTAACTATAGTCTAATGACTTGTAATTATCTTCGATGACATCATCAGCAAACACGAAAACTAGATGTTGGAACATATTGTGGAAATTGAAGCAGAAATTAAACACGCGCCCCCTGGTGGTTGGCTGCCGTATTTGTAGTCCCGCCCTCTCAAGGTGAAAGACAAAAGCACTTTCTTGACTAAAGAATAAAAATAACCTCGACTATATTTTTGCAGGTGTTGACTTTTATCAACTGTGATGGACTGGCGACCTGTCCAGGTGTAGCCCCGCCTCTCGTCCAATGACAGCTGGAGGTAGACACCAGCTCCCTCTGACCCTAAACCGGAACAAGCAGGTTTAGATAATAACTGACTGACTTTTATTGATCCAAGTAGTTATTAATTATTACATTAAATTCCAATAATTGTTTGTAGGCGAGTAGGCGGGACTTTCAACATGGCGGCACCTGTAAACGTGATATTTTGCTTTACTTTTAAAAACAGAAGCTGACAGAAAATGATCATTCACAGTTATTTATGTTGATGATTTTTAAATCTCTGTGGTTTGAGACTTGCAATTCCACACATACTTTAACCCGTAAGCGTCTGCTCTGATTGGATCACATGAACTGCATGACTCATTTATTCATTAAATCAAGTTTCTTCCATCTCAGCAGAAATGTCGGTACCAAAGTCTGTAACATGACATCGAAGACCAGAGGCTTTTCTTTTCTTAGTGTTTTGATTCTAAATAACTTTATCACTTGCCGTGAAAAGATTTATAGGCGCTTTATGAAAAACAAAATTCTCCACAACCCAGACCACTGGGAAGAACTCATCAATCCCTGAGCCTCAAGATTGCAGCAGATGAATAATCTTCTGTGTGGGCTTTAAGTTGGCCAACACCACCACCATCCCCAGAAGAATGCAAAAACAGTTTTGTCTCAAGCCCCCATTGTCCTCGCTAGAGGATCTGAATAGTTTCACTTAAAAAAAAAGTCAGCTGAAACTTGTTGAAAAAAAAATATTTACAGATAATTGGAAATGGAAGTGTTCCTTTTTTCTTATTTATGGAACTCGAGTGATTGAAATCAGCAGTTAACACAAAAGAAAATAAGTCCGATTTTATTTGTTACATGTGTTTTCATCTGTCATTTAAAAGAATACGTATGATAAACACTATCCAATATTTTGCCACTGATCCTAAATCTCAAAGACTGTAATCCGCCTTATTACCATGACAAACACTGTGCTTTGTATTGCTGGCCATAAAAACATCCCATCCAAAAGTTGTAATACTTTTTTTTTTCTTTAAAATTATCATTTTTATTCAATGTTTTTTGTTCCCATCAAATGGCCATATTTCTCCCCCCCCGCACTCTTAATGGTTACAAGATATTCAGCAAAGCACCGCTGATCTGCAGCTCTTTTGTTCGGACTCCCACTGAGAACACAATCTTACTCCGGAGTACCGCGGCCATACAATTCCATCAGCATAAATGCTTCACAAACACTTACGCACACAAAGTATAGGGGTAAGAAAAACAGTGCTTCAGACAACAAGAATCGTTTTTCTGCTCGTACTTACAGATTGTGACAACTTCTGTTTTTTTTTTTGTTTTTTTGCTATACTGAATATCCCCGAAATGTGGTCTTTGAAACAAACACAATCTCATTAAATAAATAAATAAATAAAAACAAGAAAATATGAATTTAGATGTATTTTCTCAGCGTCTCATTGTTCAAAGACGGGGCTGCAAATGTGGCAAACGCCTTTATAAGACTGCAAACGAAAGGTTAACTTAAACTCTTCCCAAATAATAATAATTTAAAGTGACCACTTCCTCTGGCAAAGACACCTGCATCCTTCGTGTGCCCTTCCAAAAATCAGCATCACTTAACAGACTTAATTATAATTGTCCCCTCTATACTACAGTCAATGTCAGCTGTGTCTTTTAATTCTCTAATCAGTGGTCGGCAGGACCGCTATCGCTATCCCCATGCAGCCCTCCACTCAATACAGACATCCCTAAACACACACACAGACTGGTTTTGTCAAATGTTTTATTGAGTGTAGACATCTGGCCTACTGTAAAACATGCATTATCTGCAGAAGGGGAAGAGGAGCAGGTGGCATTGTCCCCACTGTCAGCTGTGTCAGTGCTGGCACCCGTGATGGAGATTAATGAAGTATCTGGAGAGGAATATGCTCCTTCAAATGCTGCTACAATTTGGAAAGAGAGAGAGAGAGATGGAGGGACAGAGGGGGGGTGATTCTGATCTTAAACGTCTGAGCTGTCTCTCAAGTGAGGTGAGATCTGATCTTTAGGGACGGGGGAAACCTGAAAGTTAGACAGTGTGAATCCAAAAAGAAAAAAAAAATAATAATAAAAGGAAAATATTTAAGTGCAAGTCACTTCTTCTTTGGTGCATTTGGTGCGTTGAATTTAAAATAAATGATGTCTCCGTCCTCAACGATGTAGTTTCGTCCCTGCTGTCTGTATTTCCCAGCTGCCTATATGAAAAAAAGAAGAGGGGGGGGTTAAAAGAAAGCACAATTTTAAATAAAAGTAACACACGATTAGTCTATTTTGTCATTTGCAATAACTAAACTGTGCTTGCATCTATCAAACACACACACCCACACACACAAAACTGCATGCATGTTTGCTGATGGGGTGCCTGAATTCCCACTGAGTGAGTAATCCTCTCTTCTGCCCATTTGAGTTTCATGTGCACAAGCACAAAATGTTAATACGTCTTTGATTACAGCACTATGAAACTTCTCAAGGAAACCAAATAAGTTCTAACATTTCTTTTGTATACAGTAAGTGTTTGTTCTCCTTCCTGACAAACTCAAAATAATTGACTTGAAGTGCTAATACAGACAGGTTTATGCATTCTGGTTCTGCACAGCGCACAATTAATTAGAGGAATCAATGTCCCTTTAAAGGCTCAGGAGACCATTTAATCCAAGCTCAATACCAGAAGAAACACTGGATGGAGAGGGAGACAAGAAAAAAAATCAATGGCTATTTGTGATTCCTGAGTATGTATTAAACCAGACACATCTAACTGGTTCATTTGCACTTGAAAGCAGCCATCTGGAGCAGCAAGCTTGGCTTAAGCAGATATGATTACTAATAATGTGATATCCCCGTACACTGGTCCTATTCAGGCTGCCTATTCCCACAACTGGCATTAAATAGCACAAACCTTAATGCCCCAGTCAGAAACGCTCCGTGTTCTTCTGAGGCTCAAAAAGGGATTAGTAAGAGAGCAAGCAGTAAGGACCTGACACTAAGATCTCAACCTCCGATAACAATGGCACCCCCTCCCCTCCACACACACCCCTGAGACCAGCACAGTTTGCTCTCTGTTAGCAGCTTATGAAGAACAATACACTGCCACTGCATTAAATATCAAATATTTAGTTTTAAAAACTGGTTGGAATTGTAAAGAGTTTTTAGTGCCTCCCTCCGTACTGGTCCTCGCAGGTCTTTTGTGCCACCTTAATTATGTTAGCGGAGTCTGTAAGTGGGCACGTGGAGTTGCTGATAAAGAGATCGTACCAGCACGGCTCAGAGCTGCCGGTCACGAGGGTCATGAACAGCAAAGTTCTGTTTTCACTGAATTAACTCAGATTTCAAAGGTTGTTTCTCTTTGCAGGAATATAATTATAGATAATCCAACTGTGTTAAACAGCTGATTTTTAATACATCGTAAAGCAAACTTAGAGGTATTGTTCAGATCTTTTGAAGGGGGTTCTGTCTGTGGAAACGTTATAAACAAGTAACATATTCCTGTTATTGATTAAACTATGAATGGCCTCAGTTTGGAGAAACGGAGATTAATTATAACAGGAGAGGGGCCAAGACCAAAGATATATGTTTTTTTTTACCCTAATACCCTCTTTAAACAAAAATGTTTACATCTGTTAATGCAAATATCATTACATATCCATAAATATAAATATAATGTAAAAATGTTTTTATAAAAACTAGCTGCTATTTGTGCTTGTAGCGACAAAATATTTCAGTACAAACAATCGGATGTTGATGTAAAGGTTTTAAAAATAGCATTTGCATGTACCGCTATGGTAGGGTTCTGCGGCTCTGGGGCCACATGTGGCCCTTCAGTCCTTCAGCAGTGGCTCCATTTTGACCAAGATGAACATGAACCTGAGTAACAGGAAATTAGTCATTTTAGCAGTTTTTGTTTTCCAATTTTTTGCCACTTGCACATAGAATTTCTAGAGCAGAGTGAAACTAATATTACAAAGAGGTTGAATCTTTCTGACCTTCAGTCCGACTCTCCTGATCATCACAAACCAACATTTCTGCTTCATATTTGAGCCAAATTATACTAAAAGCAGCAAATAAGTTGAGCAAATTTGTTGGAAATGTTTTCAATATTTAAAGTTATTATCTGACATTGTTGTATTAAACAGTGATATAACAGTGAGAGACCTGTGGCTGATAACAGATTGATACCTGAGACACTTAAAAAAAGTCAAACTTGTTTCTTTTTGTGGACATTTTAGTAATAAATGAACAAACTACATCCATCCAACCAGTTTTTATAACCACATGTTCCTCTGTTGGATCCTGGTGGAGGCTGGTGTTTATCTCCTGCAGCAGGAACAACAATCTGATGTTTATGTTTGTTTTGTTCAACATAAAGGTGGAACTTAGTACTTTAACTATAAATGGGTGACTTAACTGTTTGTGGCTCTTTGCAAATTAAATTTATTATGAGTGATGAAAAAATGACTCAGTCTGTGCTATGGTTTTTTTTTTCAAATTGGAGTTTTTTTCAAGATGACAGCAACCCACTTTGGCTTCAGCCATGCTGTCAGCTTATTAATTCTCTCAGAACTAATCTGTGTTTCTCCAAACTGAGGCTGTTCAAAGAGCCCCCTTCAACAGGTAAGATAGAATTCATTACCTTTCTGCAGAAACCTTCTTCAAAAGCTGTGAGCTATCGCTTTTAACTTGCAGAATAATTTGGAAGCATTTGCAGAATAACACTTGTGCTTCTTTTCAAACTCCTCATAACATCAGTTATTGACAGGATTGTACACATGAACAACCCATAGTGCGGCTAAAAAGGTCCAAACAAACACTGGCTATTATAATAAATAAGATATGCAAGCCATATTCCTGCTCTACCCATCCATGAAACAGTCCCTATTTGAGGAATTTTACACTTTATTTAACTTGCCACTTTAAATCACTGTCACATGCCTCTGGTTTGGGGATTTGGTGAAGGAGAGCTCTAAGCCAACAGCGTGCTGTATAGATCTTATAAATGCCTGGTGAGGTGAAGAAGTGCTTCTTCTGAGTGACTGTGCCGAGCCACAAGCAAAGAACTACCATCAGCCAGTTAAGACACATTGTGATAAAGATATGCACAGCTGGAGCACAATGGCAGTGTTTAGAGCCCGAATCAGTTGGCTTGTCACGAGCCGTGCTGGAGTGTGTGCAGTAATTTCTTCCCCCGAGTAAAGGTGAAGAGGAGTTTGCAGTCAGAGCTGTGTGGCGACTGTCAGCTCCACTGATCACAGGAGACTTCCCCTCATCTCCTCCGCCACACTAACTGCTCACCTTGACAGCACTCTCGCTGCCTTCTTCTTTAAAATCCTGGAATTTCATTACTTCTGCCATAATGAAGCCCCTCTCAAAGTCTGTGTGGATCTTCCCTGCAGCCTGTGGAGCCTTAGTTCCTTTCTGTCACGAGGAAGAGGAAAGAGAGGACAAATGAATTGTTTTGGAGAAGATGGATTACAGCATGCGAGCGACATGGTGTTTGATAGGGTGATAGCACCTGTGATGACTCCAGGGGTGTTTTCTTTTTTTTTTTACTACCTCTGTCCAGATTTCAGGATAGCTTTCCACTCAGCTGTGCCCTACTAGGGCAGCCTGGACACCGATAAGGACCCAGCGCTGCTATCAATGCCTTCTGATTCCCATTCCTCGCTGGTATTGATTTCTGTCCAGGCAATCTTGCCTCATTGTGGGTCGCTGCTCAGCTCCCTGATCATGACAGCAAGAAGACCCAGTGTTGCAGTGAGGGGACAAGGTGGTGCAGACTTCACTGCATCAGGCCTTAGTGCTGTGACACACCAGAGTTTGGTAATTCATTTTCATCCTTCTGCATCTGGCGACTGCATGGATCTATTTTTTTTTTTTGCAACCTTTAAACAGACAAACAGCTTTTCACAAAGTTTCTTTTTATAAAACGTCTGCACGACACTCAAAGACTCGAGTGCCGAATGATAAAACGTGCAATTTATATGCACCGAAATAATGCGCGGAAATGACAAACGACCAAAATAAGTGACGTGGCTGCCGTGCATCATTATGACTCCTGCCTGTCGACCTGCTTTCTCTGCTTCGCGGCTCCGTGCTCAGGAGCTGTTGAGGCAGTTTTAATTATGTATATAATCAGGTTGGGGTCAACATATTTCATGCCACAAGAATGATGCGTATTTAATGACTCTAATACATTACCATCTATTTGCAATCTCACTGACGGAGTACTTGTGAGTTTAACTACCATTAATCAGCATCAAGGTTTGTCTATTTGGAGGGAAAAAAAATAGATTAGGGGAGGGAATTTTTTTCATATGGCGCATTACAAGAGATCCACATTGTCCTGGGTGGGAGCTGTGCAGAGCAGGCTGATAGATAATGGTCACCTCGAGGCTGCCTAATAAAGCATGTTAAAGAACTTAGGAACATGACATTACTGAGCGTAGTTTTTACAATGCAAGATGTATTGGCTTAATATAGTTACTCACTGATGCTTACCTGACTAAATGCCCCTCACATGCAATCAAGGCTGGCTGTAATCACTTACACTGAGGAGGACAAGCCTGTGTTTTGAGGATGCCTTTGAAGTGTTTTGGGGCTTTTGTGTAAATAGCAAGGACATCAGTCATAATGAGACGTGCATCAAAAACACGGTGATGTCATCTGACTAAAACGTAAAGGAGGAAGGAGTGAGCTCACCTTTCCCTCTGGCCTTTAAACTGTTACAGAATGAAAACAAAACTAGCAAAACGTGTGTTTTGTATGAGTTGTATTTGATTTAATTTTTTAAAAAATTGGCTTATTTTCTACATTATTCTATTGGATTGTTTTAGCCTTATAATAAAAGGTGTTTGATTTTGGAGTCTTTCTGTTCAGATTCATCACACATTCATATGATGCAAATGAAGTTTTCTGTAAAGTGAAATGAAATAAAATAAAATGCTTTCATCTTATGTATGTTTCACGTGAAACTGCCCCCATAATAATAATAAAAAAACTGACATGAAAAAGGATTCTTCTCTTATTTGTCACAATCCTGCATGAGCTTTGTTACGACTTCATAAAGACTTATTCAATTTCTACTTTTCCTTTTATCGTTTTAGACTAGATACTGACATAAATCTATCATTTAGTTCAAAACATAAAAAGACTTTAAATTTTTTTTCCATGTGAAGTATGTTAAACTTGTCAGCGGTAAATGCCGAACTTGTCAGAAAGCAAAGAAAATGGTGCATCGTCTTATTCCATCAACCAATAATGTAAAGTCCAGATGACTTTACAGTGCAAAGAGCATCTTGTGCTTTTTTTTTTCATGATTACGGCCTCTTAAAGGTTTTAAACATACTGAAATGTGGAACATAAACACAGACTCACATTCAGAGAACAAAACAATAATGATCTGCTTGGTGACAAGTTCTTTGAATAGAGGCCATTGTGGGAAAATTGCAAAGCTTTTTGAAAGTGCTTCTTCGTCTTCAAATGTCCAAAAGACTGAAAGCGCGCTGTACTGTATAATTCGGATCTAAAATTACTTGAAACAACTGATTTTTCTGCCAAATTAAAACAAAACATTTGTCTCAGAATTCAAACACGACTCTGTAAAATACATTTTCCAATCTGCACTTTTATCCACTTAAAAGGGGAAAAAAAAAAAAGAAATACAAAACAGACGGGCAAAGCCGACATCTGTACAGATGTAAATCCTGTGATCTCATTGCAGTGCAAATAAATAAACAAATAAATGAGCTCTTGGCGGGCCGGGGCTTGGGAAACTGAGACACACAGAGGGGGAGGAGCCCCTAGCAAGACCCACAAACAGTCGCATGAAAAGCGACATCAATTTTGGCACAGACATCCTCCGTCACACAGATTAGGCAGGCACAATGCGCTGGCTCCTTATCTCCAGCGGCAGGAGGAGGGCAGGCAGATCTGCACAGGATGGAAACATTCTCATGGACGTAATGGGCAAAATCAATTGTTGCCCTCCTCAATCAATGTAACCCTCCGCTTTCACCGTTCAGCAGCTCACCAGTAATTGAACTTATCCTCGGTCGGTATTGACTAGCTAAAGCACAACCATGACAAAGTTGAAAGTGGGTGATATCGCCGAGGGTGCCAGCAGGGTGGAACGTGGGATGCTGTGTGTATTTGTGTGTGTCTCCAACATGTCTGCAGAGATGCTCTTACCCGAACGGTCCACGCTCGGACTTCGTCTGGGCCGGCAGTGAAGAAGTACTCCAGCTGGAGGACTGCATAACCTGCCTTGATAATCCTGCTCAGGGAGCTGGTGGGAGGGGAAGAAAAAAAAAATGCCAACATGAATCAGAGTCTGAATTCTTTTAGTGTGTTTCATCACCACCAATGCCTTTCCACAAAGTTCCCTTCAGTGGCAATTCATTCCAATATAAACTCATTAAGTGAGCAAGATGGGTCACTTCATTTCACAGAAGACATTCAACTCTCCAATGGTTTGTATGATTAATTAGAATGCTTGGAGACTCATTTAACATGTTTTAAGAATTCAACTCGATGCTTCAGTCTTTGCTGAGAGAGAGAGAGAGAAAAAAATTCTGCTGTCACAATTTTTCTCTCCGCCGAGGTTTTCACACGAGAACAATAAACCCAAAATGCCCAAGTTATAATTATACCTACAGATGACAGATGACAGTTAAAAACTTAATTTAGAGGAAAACCCTTTGACTGAGTTGTTCAGTAAGAAGAGGGATCCTTTGCTTTATAATGGTAATTACTCTGCCATTTATTATTCTATCAGCACATGCAATTAAAGGAGTGCATGGAGGACACAGCTGATAATAAAGTGTGGGGAGACTGAATGCTAATTAACCTCTGCGTCTTGTGCTCCGTGCAGTGCTTCTGTCTCTCGTCTTCGCTCATGTCCTGCAGCTGGCTCTCCAGGTTGCCGCTGAAGGGGATGACCAAGGCTCCAGGGTCGTGATTGTCCACCCACTCCTTGATTTTCACCAACCTGACGGATAGAGAACAGCAACAAAGCTTGTTGGATGAACTCCATCACAAAATTCACTGTAAAATATAACATGTTGCTTTAACTTGAATCTGTTGTTCACTCCTAGGTAAGAAGACTGGATCATCAGCTCCACATTTCCAAGGTCTCTCAGTCCAGCGACAGTAAACGGGATAGGTTAGCTTAACTTTGGAACAATGAAAGTGAAGACGCTACTTCTAAACCTCCAACGTTAAAACAACATAATCTTTTCTGCAGCCAAGATGTTTTAACTCAGAATTTTATTAAATCCCAACAACCTCACCAATACTTTATTAAAGTAACACTTAATAAGTTTAATAACAAAGATTTTAAGTGACTGAGATGTACCTTCAGAAGTTAAAACCAATTTAACATGAAATATTCTGTTATAGAAAGTATCAAAAAGTACATTATAATGTTACANAAAATATTATCAAAAAGAATTAAAGTAGTACTGAATAATTTTTCCACAGCTGTGTCTCAGACAGCCGTTGCTTGAACCGGTGTTCTGCAGAAATATGCTACCTGTTGAGATGTGCTACACACGTGCTGTTCTGCAGTCTTGACTTCAATAAACAGATTTATCATTTATTTTTTGTTTCTATATTTTTCCATAAATACATTTTACAAATAAATTCTCCCAGGACCGGAACATTAAATGATGTTATTTTTACTTTCTTTGCATTGTCAGAGCGACAGGCAAATGTTTGGACACACCCAGAGGAGAAGGACCCAACAATGGCCGACAAGGACCAAGAGGGCTTTTATATAGAAAATATCAGGGAATGATCATAAAAATATGATTAAATAACAAACACGACACACTCACCATCAACAGGAATACTGTATAAACTTCTAATGACATTTCATTATGAAATAAGTTGTTAATTCTATGGTAGAATTTTACTTCAGGGCAGCATAAATCACCACAACACCACTTCCAGCTGAGACCCGAATTACGGAGGTTATTTAGTCTATTGTAACGCCATCGGTGGCGCACAGAGTGATGTCTGATATGAAGATGAACATGCTTTTTGGTGAGTATCCACTTAGACAAGTTTCAAAACTGTAGCTTAAAGTTTTAAAGGTTATTTTGTACTTCGTTAACACATTAAAATTGAAAGCAGACACTTTGGAGGAGGTGGTGCAGAAAATTCAGAAAAAAGAAACACTAAAATCAGATTGAGATATTTCTTTCCACCTGCTGGTATTCAGTTAAGACCTTAATGATTAATTAAAGCCTTTATTTGTCAAAACGCCTGAGCTGAATGAACATGATGTTAACAGGGTATCAACCCAAGTTAAGCATAAAAAGTAAAAAAAAAAAAAGAAGAAAAGCTATATTGACATGTTATTTATTTCTGTTGCCCAAGATTTATTAAATCAGTAATAGAGACGTTTTTTTATTATAAATTAGAACCACTACATTAATGTTTTGATGTTGATACACTTTATGGTTCTTTTAAAAAAAAATTACCAGCTCTTTTATCTAACAGCAGGATTTAGGAGATTTGTCATATTTCATGTTTTATCAGTTTGAATTTACAAATTCTGAGCTCTTTCCTACTAAATTGGAATATATTATTTAAAAATAACATTTGCCAGAATTTCAGGTTTAGAAAAACAATGCTTAATGTTTACAAGCAAATCTAAATGTGGGAAAACAAGCAGCATAACTGTAGTTGTTGTGAGATTGTAATGAAAAATAAAACCAAGGAACGCTGTGTGTAAATTGCAGGTGTGTAAAGAAAAGTTGGTCTAAAACAGGAATAATTTATTGCTTGGAAGCATTAATGGAAAAAACTCCACATACTTGCTACATGTCTATATGCGATGAAACAGAAAAGGTTTGATCACTTTTTGTTTAAAATGTTCTAAAATTAGACGCTTCACATGAGATTTTGTCCCAAAATCACGTCATATCACATGGGAAGTTTGTGTGTTTTTTCTGTAAAAATCAACATTTAAAAACACAAATTTTCAGTTGTTTTGCTTAATGTTTTATTGTGGAGGGCATTTCATTTACCTGCTGGGTGTTAAATAAGCATTTAGCCCAGAGCCAAGTGGGAGTAAAATAAATACCCACTAAGTGTTTCCTTACTTTTAAATGTCTTTGTCACTCGCTGAACTGCCTGAGCTTTTTCTTTCGTTCTTTTTTCTTTTTTTTTTTCCTTTCTGTCCAGCAGGACACCTGACATTGCAGGACAAAGATACCCTCACACTTAATGGTAAGTCTCAGTCAGAACAATACAAGGGGGTTAGGGCAATTATGAGATTAGCTCCACAAGCTCTGAGGCTGCGATTGGACGGATTGCAGAGAACAGCATCACACAAATCTATTTTCACACGGCAGCTCCGAGGCTGGATTGATTCTGAAGGGGTCCCTGTCATTATGTGTAATCCTAGTTTCCTGTTTAAAGCCTATAAGAATCAAAGACTGGGAGGAACCCAACCACCTCAATATCACATCTGTTCCAATAACAATGTCACCACTTTATCACCTGCAGCCCCACATTGCTGCTTCCACCTAATGATTATCAATATACAACATATGACAGAGTAACAGAGACAAGGAGGGCACAGCTTTGGTTTGATTGAATGTTTTTTTACTATTTTAAATTCCAGCTTTTCCATGGAGTCTGATTCACATCTATTAAAAGCTAATATTTCTCTTAATGTTCACACTAAAAATGGAGAGCTGCTGCCGTTTGAGTGTCACCACAATAATTCAATTCATTTCAGCTCAATTCTCTAATAATTTATTAATACCTCAGAGTGTCGTTATAGAGAGTTCTAGCTGTGGACAGGAAGGAAGAACTTCCTGTGGTGGTCTGCGTTGAAGCAGATTTGAAAATCTCTGACAGAGGACGGTGTGTATTGAAGGATGCTCAGGGTTCTCTAATCTGTTTTTCATCCTTCTTTAAATGATCTGCTCAAGAGGATCAAGATCATCCCTAGAACAGAATCAGCCTTCCTTATAAGTTTGTTCAGCTTTTACGTCATCTGCTCTGATGCTCCGCCCCCAACAGGTGACTGCAGATGTGATCACACTCTCCACAACAGACTAATAAAAGACCTTCAACATCTTGCTGCAAACGTTGAAGGATCTAATCTTCCTGAGGAAGTCCAGTCTGTTCTGTCCCTTCCTAAAAACAGCATCACTGTTGTGTCTCTAGTTCAGTCTGTTGTCCAGGTGAACACCAGGTATTTATACTCCTCCACCACCTCTACTTCTTCTCCAAGATGGAAATGGGTTTTAGCATGTTGCTGCTCTTCCTAAAATGGGGTGGTGCTGTGGCTCAGTGGTTAGAGTGGTCAATTTGAAGGTTGTTGGATCGATTCTGGCTTCCACCACCACATGTTGAAGTGTCCTTGGGCAAGACACTGAAACCCATGTAGCCCCCCGATTTACATATTGGGCTGTATGAATGTTAGCCCCTCCCCCTAGTTACATATCGGATTGTGTGAATGTAAAACCTTGTAGTGTAAAAGCAAATACAGGACTTATACCTTTTACCTAAAATCTACAATCATCTCCTTTGTCTTGTTCACATTCAAGATGAGATGATTGTTTCCACACCAGGACACAAAGCGGTCCACCAGGTCTCTGTACTTTGTCTCTTGTCCATCTCTGATCCACCAACAACTGCAGAGTTATCAGAGTATTTCTGCAGATGACAGGACTCAGACCTGTACTGAAAGTCTGAGGTATACAGAGTGAAAAGGAATGGTGAGAGTACAGTCCCCTGTGGTGCTCCTATGCTCCTGATCACCTGGTCAGATGTACAAACTGTTGTCTGTCTGTTAGGTAGTCTTTAATCCAGGTGAGTGTGGAGGAATCCACCTGTGTCTTCTGGAGTTTTTGACACAGTAAAACAGGCTGTTAAGGTACTTGAGAAATCAAAGAACATGATCCACACAGTGCTTCCTGCTTTGTCCAGATGACAGTGGGTTTGTTGAAGCAGGTGTATGATGGCGTCTTCCCCTCCAACTCCGAAAGGATGAGCAGACTGCAGTGGGTCTTGAAAGGTACTTGTTTGCTTATTTAGGGAGACTAAATTTTTTCTCTCCAAGACACACAAACTGTGATATTACAGCAAAAGGTCTATTGTTATTGAGGGCAAAAGAATAAGGTTTTTATATGCATATGAACAAGGCGGGTTGCCCTCTATAGAAGTACTGTAAAACATTCTCCCAGGTCAAACTAAGATTGAGGAAGTGTTGCAGAATCAGTCATAGCGGAGGTGATGGGACACTAGCATCTTCTGATGTTGTAGATGGTGGAACAGCACCAAGATCCATGCATAAAAAAGATGAGACAGCTGAGGTGTGACAGGGAACCTGTTGGTCAAGGTAGGATGAGGTCTGTTTGACTTAGGGCTGGGGAGGAGGGCGCTGAGCTTGTCTTTTACTACTGCTACTAAGATAAAACAGGTGATCTGCTTCAGTTGTTAATATGGGCACATGGTTACAGCTTACGCTTCAGTATCAGGGCTGCAGAAATGATATTTCACAACAGCATGTCCAGGATCACACCACATGTTGTAGATGAGGACTGCTGTTTATTTTGATGCTCTTTGGTTGTATCCTCTGAATGTAGGGCAGAGACATATCAGTGTCCAGGATATGCTCCTACAGTCACATCTCAGTGAAAGTCCTGATACTGCATCTCCGATACTCTGGCTAGGTCATCTTCTGCATTTCAAGCTCATTTTGTGAGATCTCATGTTCTACACGGTGATTGATGGAAGAAATAGTTTGAACTTTCTTTACCTGTTCGTCTCTCTGCTCTGCTCCTGGTCTTTATCCAGAACATCTCCTCTTTGACTCATCATGGATTTGGGATCTCATTTTGTCTATTACTGAGCTTCTGAAATGTCCATCAGCTGCTCCTGCTCGTAAACAGCTCCCTCATTGGTTACACATTGTAGCAGGTGGTGATACACCTATAACAGAAATCCCTCAAAGAGAACAGCATCCAGACCGGAAAGAAAAATATTTTTTAAAAATGTTTTTAATAAGAAAACGAGGAAGATAAAAACGCCAAAAAATATAAATTGCTAGCATTATAACAAAGCATCTGCAACAAGCTGCCACCATGTGTGGCACTATTCTAGAATAAGAATAACGTAGTAACCAAAGTCTCACCAATAAAGGGCAAAAAATAAGCCAAAAGCCTCAAAATATAACAGATGGAAGGGGCTCCAAGAGGGGGGGGAATCCAATCTGAGATAATAACAGCTGTAGTTTGTCACTTTTAGCAGCACAGCTGTCTATTTGGTGGCATGTTATTTGCATTCCTCAGGTATTGCGTTCTCTACAGGCGGCTGAATAATGATTCACAAATCACTCTCTCCACACCAGTCAAGGGCTGTGATCCTTTGAATAGACCATTGTACCTGGGACTGTAATTGGTGAAGACTTGACAGAGTAGAGCCAAGCTGGCTGAGTAACAAAGAAGCTATTGGTAGAAGGCTGAGGGATGATTTTAATAATGTGAAGCTGAGACGGAGAATGTGAGCCACAAATGAGCACAGGGGTCTCTGGGTCCTCGCACAGAGTGACATAGGAGCAGACAAACACCTTGCCACAGGAACATGAAACACCCCCTTCCCTCAACTCCCGAAACAAAGCACTGTCAATTAAGAAGCTTTGATGCGCCATCAGAATGACTCCCCAAACCAATCCTGTCAGATTCACCTCTATGTCGCCATCCTACTCTGAAATGTGTATTTATGTGCCTCCCAACTGTGTTTTTACGGACATGTAAATTTGATGATATATTTATGTAAACCATGCTTCTGTATTTTATGTCATTCGGCACTTGTAAGTGTACATTTATAGGTAAGTTATTTTTCGACTGTCTTATCCAATTTCCGTTCAGCTGTGCACAGTATCGTCTCATTCAGTGACTTAAAGAGATACTTCAGATCTGTTAAAGTCAAGTTCTGTGCAAAGAACAACTGATGCATAATGTTCACTACAGTGGAGGTGATGTTATAGGTTACTTGGATGTAAGCCAACATATTGGAGTTTAGTGTTTCACTCCATGCAATGCATTTTAAGCATAACGTCATAATAATTAGGGATGCGACAATACCACTTTTTTCAAACCGATACAATATCGATACTTGCCAATACCGAGTACCAATGTCGATACTTCTACCACACAAAAAATGCAATGAATTGGAAGACAGGTTTTTATTTTCTCGAATAAAAATGACCACAAAACTAAAATTTCAAGTGAAAAATAAACATTTTCTGTGAAATGACTGCAGAGTTTTCACATTTTAGGTATCGGTTCATGATACCAATATGAGTATATTAGAATGGCATCGGCCTCGACAAGCGATACTAGTATCATTGGTGCATCCCTAATAATAATATAATAATCTACATGTATTTTTGATCATGAAATTAAAAGTCAAAATGCACTTTTTTACAGGTACAAAAAAAATATATTTTACGTTCAAAGGTGAATAAAAAGACTTACAAAAACAATCCTGACTGATGTTTTTGTAATTCATGCATGAAAGAGTTATTATTTTACTTTTTGTAAATGGTTATTTGAATGACGTCAGTTCGCACAGAGTTTAATTCTAATTGGGCTGATGAGCTGACAGCAAGTCAGAGTGATGCAAGAACAAAGTAATTCTCTTGAACAGAACAGTTCCAATCGCAATAACTTCATAGTAATTCATGCGAATGCTTTTTGTCAGACTTTACACAGCAAGAATGTTCACATATTAAAATCCTTTTGATAGAAATATTCTCATGTTCCTGATGGAAGTGCATCTGCAGCAGCTAACTGCACTCGAAGTGCTACAGCTAGCTGCTGCTGTCACTATTTGCACCTGCACAAAAACACAGAATTCTATAGAAATGATCATGTAATGTGAAGCTGATGGAAATGTAAAGGTTTAAAAAATAGTCTTCACGTAAAAATGTTTAACTATAAATTTCAGATTGAATATGTTTTTAAGAGAGCACTAATAGATCATCGATGGTCAGAATTAAACTCTGATACTCCAAACGGAGGTTGTTCAAAGATCTTTCTCGAGAAATAATCATTCAAAAGATCTGAACTACCACTTTAAGATGCATTCATGATATCCGGAAATGTTCATATTTCTTAATCATTTAAAATGAAATGTATACATGAAATATTCCTTTATTTGGAGCCACTTTGAAAAGCTTTTACAAGTCTGAGCTGGAATCAGTAAGAAAGTCTATGATGCATCTTGTCAGTCTCCCATTATGTCCCAGCACTGAGTGCCATCTCTCAATGCTCTGTTAATAGACAGATTCAGCACTTTCTGCTCCTGATATCCCTCTCTGAACAAATGATGCCTGAAATTTTTATTCTTTTTATAATGGAATTCCAATGGCCTTTGCTGCAAATCAAGTGGAAATTTTTTGCATATCAAGTGGGAAAAATTAAATGTTAACCACGTTTTAATGTGATTAAGGGGTGACAGGGACATTATTTCTGCTAATCATTCAGCAGCATGAAGGCTCAAACAAGGCAAAGGCGCGAGTCGTGTTTGTGCTTTTTACTCTGACTTTCCAAACAGAGATAATTCTAGTTTCTCCGCGTTTGCTGCACATTTTTTAGACTCTCACAGACCTACAAGGTGTATCCATGTTTTTTAAAGTAAAACGGGTCATTTAAAGCACTTTACAGAACATGTATATTATTACACCGTCAATTTTAAAAAAAAACATGACAAAAAAAAAGACAATTGAAGCTTCTACAACAGACTGGTTCAGAATAATGACACCACACTGGGGGCCACACCTCCATGAGGGAATCCTGAGGGGCGAATAATACTTGTGTTTCCACATGCCTGGGGCTTTCCTGAGCTTTGTCAGAGCTTTGATCTGGTTAAACGACTTGGTAATGGAAATGTTCTAAAAGTAGGGTCCACTACCTGAAACAATGACCTGCGTCTTCTCTGTCTGACGTACACAGGTTGGTTTCAGTAATGAGAGGCACCAGATAAACTAATAAAAGGTGGACAATCGCCTCAAGTCTGAGCAGAACAGGAGTTTAGATTATCACAAGGCTGAGACTAACATGTAGAAGAGAAAATCATTGATTAGATTTAGGTGCTAGCTTGTAATTGAGCTGCAGAGGGTTGAGGATGCAGATTACTGTCAGTATCTCACTGGGGCACAAAGGATTCATCAAATCATTGAAGGATGCATGAATTAGGAATCACTCTGAGCTTGTATTTACAACTGGGTTGTGGAGGCTGTCTAGAAACTGCAACGTCCATGTGAATGTCTCCTTGTGACAATTTAGTTCCAAATCCTAACTTTTGTTGCAGTTCTGTCATACTCCGAATGTCAGATTTTCTTTTTGTCACCGATCAATCTCATTTCAAGTTTTTATCCGACTGGACTGCAAATGTTGGCAACTAGTTGGAGTTAATCACAAATACTTACGTATGTGTGAAATGGGCAGTTATTATAGCAATTTGGGAGTTTATCTCTACAAAAAAAAAAATTGATACACTTGATGTATCAGCGTCGGAATTAAACTGGACTCCAAACAGTCCACCTCCTTGTATTGTTTCCTTCTCTTTGATTTCTTGCCTGTATGTTCTCTCAATGTAAGTCGCTTTGGATAAAAGCGTCTGCTAAATGACAGTAGTAGTAGTAGTAGTAGTAGTAGTAGTAGTAGTAGTATTAACGAACATGTGACGTAAACGCAAACAACTTTCAACTGTTGTTTTATTTTTCGTGTCTTGTCACAAAGTACTTAGTGACTAAATGACCAAAATCTGGTTACTGATTTTCTCTACTCATTTATCAGTTCAAAATCTAAATGTCCTCTCTGTTTTGCTGGTCTCAGGTTAACGGGATGAGGCATTTATGAGGTTAGGAGACTGCAGTAGACAGCTCACACTCCCCCCCCTCTCCCTTTCTCTGTTAAGGGAGACAGAAATAAGAGGTATGAGCTCATGGTGGCTTTTGAGGCTGGGAAGTCAGGGACTCTGTGGGGTGCTTTTCATCCTCCCAGTGGTGAGCTCCTGAGCAACAAGAGTGCAGACGCTCTCTGCTCCCTGTGGCCATAGCTGCATGGAAAAGCATTACACATCAGGCTCAGAGAAGGAAATAGGAAGGATCTGACGCACACACACACACACACACACATAAACACACACTCACTATTGGCAATATTATCAACTTCTTTCAATCTTCAAAGCAATCACAAGCTGGAGGAAACAGAACATGGTGCACGCACAATGGGAGCAGCTTTAATTAAGAGCATCATCTCGCATCGTATCTCAAACAAACCTTGAGGGTGTGCTGGTAACAAGCTTTTTTTTTTTTTTTTTAAAACAACTTTCCCGTCTTTGATAACTGCACCCATTAAATCCTGCAACTTTAAATATCCATATAAGATGCGCAATCTTAACAAACCGTCGCTCTTTCGTTTTGAGCCGACGTGATCAAAGATACATCCTTATTTAAAGCTGTTTACAAGAGGGTGAGGAAACACACGCAGGAGAAGAAAAAAAAAAAAGCCTAGAATATTATAAATTCAGCCCAAACGAGTACAATTTGCATCACCCAAATTTTTTTTTTCTCTATATGGGGTATCCATGCTGTCATTTATGGTGGTTGACTGGGTGAGAGAAAATAAGGGGGAGAGAGAGAGAGAGAGGGAGAGCGATGGGGGGAGTGGGGGGTATAGGGAGGGGGGGGGGGGTCATCAAGATGTGACAATTGTGACAAGAGCAGGCAAAGTGTAGCGTCGAAGAACACCACACAGATTTCTCCATCTCGTCTTTTTTTCCAGGATGACAGCTTAATGTCTACCACATGCAATATTTATTCTCATCGTGTGTCAGACTGTCTAGCTGTCCTGCGGAGTACAAAGAATGCCACTTATTAGAATAAAAGCCGAAGGAAGGTAATCAAGGACATATGTAACATCAGCCAATCATGGCCCCCCCCCTCTCCAGTTTGATATATCTATTTTTTCCTTCTTTTCTTTTTTAACCCCCCCTTGTAACAGTTCAATAATAATCTTGATAATAAGCTTTCAGGAGCTCTATGTGGCAACACTTCATTCATTTATTTGTCTCATTACAGCTAGCGAGGCTGCAGGCTACTCACTGTGGCATGCCTGTTTGCTCTTAACCTTATCAGAAAGAAAATAAAAAGCTCCGCCAGACAAAGCCAGAGAGACAGAAATCTATCATTACACAAACTTGACTTTCGTAGACATCTCTTTTATGTCTTCAAAATGTCAAACTACATGCTGCACAGGTGAGCAATTCACAGAAGAAAGTTTTGCTGCACAGGTGTCTGAATGCATTATGAGCTGAAGGGACACACTCAGTCTTTATCACAGCAGGGTTTGATAAAATAAGAAGACGTCCACAACCTGCGTTGGATGTTCAAGAGCAAACGGATTTCTGACAGAGTAACAAAAGGAAAAAGAAAAAAAAAAAAAAACAAGCAGAGAAAAAGTCTGAGACGCAAGTTTAGACTCTGTGTCATTAGTTCCACCAGCAGAGCACATCAAAGACAATGGGGCAACATGTCAACGGTGTCCTTTCATTACCTGAACCGGGGACAGTCAATAACCGGGTTAACTGAGTCGACAGGACTTTACATCTGTTTCAGCTTTACTACACGTCCTCTCCTGTTGTTTTCCTTCACTGAAAGCTCGCTAAAGGCATCCATTAAGACTGACTGTGGGCAGCAAGGTACACATCCTGCCACGGGAAAGTGTTTCTCAGATTCCCACACAGCAAAACAAGAGGGAAAAAAAGTTATAAATGAGATACGAGGGTTTCAAAGAGAACTTAGAAAAAGCTTTTGAAAAACTAGGTCTGAGCCAGTAGTTTTTTTATTTAGTTAAGTTTCAATATATTTTATGGAAGAGATGGTCAAGGCGGATATGACTCGTGACCAGTTTCTTATTTTCTGTCAGAATTTTGAGTTTTTTTTCCTTTACTCTCACAATAAACAAGCAAAATGCAACTATGTGTCTTAATGATCTAAATAATCGTTGCTATTGAAATAAATAAATTTTTTCAGTGTATTATTTCATCTGCATCTATCCTCAGGACTTCTTTCACTATAATAGTGAAAGCTCCTCCTACAGGTGGACTTGAGTATCAGAATCAGGAAATCCAGACTTCTTGTTTATGCTTCAGCGCTCATGGGAGCTGCATGGTGCACAAGCCATCTTTAAATTATTATTAACACTAAGAATAAAAGACGTGAAGTAACTGGCTGAAGAGCAAATCAAGTTCTAAAAAGATAATTAAATAAGTTTGGGAGAGTCTATTAACAAGTCTACACGAGCTAAAGAGAACACACGTTTATCAGTACCACATATACACTCATAACACACACATATACACACGCTGGCATATAGACAGACAAACAGACCCGGACCAGCTGAGTTAATAAAAGCTCCGAGCATCGGTACCCTGCAGTTCTTCCACTCACTGGGAGAAACCACTCGGCAGAGGCACTCACAGACAGGTCACGCTTGCTGGTTTCCTTAAAGGTCATCTTACCTACTTAAGAGGCACCAATTTACTTTAATGCACATTGTCCAAAAGAAGAAGACAATAAAAAAAAAAAAAAAAACAGAAGGAAATGGAAAGTAAGAAAAACATCGCGGCATATAGCTGGAATATTCTCAAGTGTGTCTTTTGCCATCAAAAAAATGTGTCTTTGTTCTTTAAGGAAAATTGAATAAACATCTGATAACGAAACCCATTAAAAGAAATGAAGACGGATACGACTGATGAAATAATGTAGTTGAGATGTAAGCAGTATCTTAGAGGACTGGTGACAGACGCCAACACTAGCAGACTGTAGCATCTCATCATCAACAGCGCTCTAATGACTACATAAGTTATGGTATGTGGAGCAGTCTTCCAAACATCTCACCGATAGTGGGGAAAGAGGAAAAAGCCTCTTGATAGACTCTTGTAGATGCCATTCCCCATCATGCTTTGCCTCTCAGTCATCAACACATGACAAATGTAGTCTTAATCATTTTTTACGAGCGGGGATGTGCAGGGGGCAGTGTATGGCTGTAGGGGGAGAGGGGAGCGGTGAGCAGCAGGCGGCCCCCCCTCTGCACAGACGAGAGGGTTGTGTGGTAAAAAGTCTCCTCTGGAACATCACTCGGCCAGCGCGCCTTTGATCTCCGCACCGCAATTACACCAGCATCCAAATGAGCGTGGAGTCGCCTCTGAAACAGACTTCAAACATGCACATGGACGCATTCTCATACACATGAACTGTATAGGATTGGAGCCATGTGCTCCTCTCGACAGTAAATGATGTTCTGTTTCCAGCAGAGAACCTGAGGATGAAAGGAGGCCTTGCTCCTCGTCTGATCCTTCCATTAATGATGGCTTGCTAAAGCTAATACTGTGTATTCTTGTCTAAACAAGGGCAGCTTGGTATGTGGTTCCACACACTCCAAACAAAATGATTTTATTTGGTGTTATTAAATAGTCAAATATAATCAGCCGTTTGAGTCAAAAGATGTTGCAATAATAATAATATATTTGAAGCATGTTGGTGAAATTGATCACATTGACTGAAAATCTTGCTGGGAAGCAAATACTCAGAGCAACACTTCAAATATGAAACGGCACTCAAAAAAAGTCTGGGGATGTGAAACCTGTGGAAAAGCCTGAACGAGCGTCCTGAGAGACACGGATAAAAAAAATTGGCTTATTTGCCTAATTCTACGATTCACCGTCTCTTCCTTGACACATTAAAGCTGAGATTGCAATTTGTCTTGCTGTTTGCTTTGAATAGTTCTTAACCGTATCATCATCTCAACTGCGCTGGTGGAAAAACACGGGGAGCATGGCGACAGCCAAATGGCAGTCTGGCGTCTCTGCTGCAGACTAGCTGCCATTAGGGCTGAGAGCAGCATTTATTGTACAATTAGGGCCAGCTAGATCTACCTGTAATCATCTCCATACAGGTGTGAGCTCCTCTCTGGACAAGGGAAGTGACTCATCACTTGTCAAACGTCAACACTTTGATGTCAGCATTGTTCATCGCGGAGCCCTCGGGACACCTGAGCACTACTGTTTGCCTGTTTAAACACTCAAAGATTTATGGCATTTCACACTTAAAAAACACACACTCACAACCTAAAAAAAAAAAAAACAATTTTCTGATTGATGATGAATGTTCCACTTGTCATGAGTCATTTGATTTATGAGCTCTTACTCCTCCTTCTGTCTGACAGTTATACTTCTGTGACAGGAAAATTTTTAACAAACGGTCACAGGTAAACAACTTCTCTTGTATTACAATGCTGCCAAGTAAAGCACTAAAACAACATTTGTGAAAGAAAAGTGACACCACAAGCCTGGAGGCCAATTGGTAAAATGTGATAACAATGCACATGTTTTTGATGAAACAGCTGTAGTGTGGAAATCCTAAGAGGTTTGTTTGGATGGCCGACATCAGCTTCCTGAAGCCAGGTGGAAACTTTACTGTAATATCTATATTTGTGATGATGAAAATGGAGAGTCTAAATCTTTCAAAGGCGACTTTTGTGGTAAGGTCATACATTTTTTAGCTCTTTGAACAGCCTCAGGTTGGAGAAATAGAGTTTAATTCTTATTGAACTGATGAGCAAATGGCTAGTTTGAGCAGTGAATTGAGCAAGTTACATTGAATTCATTTTTACTTTGTTTTATAAACCTTAATGGATGTAAAATATGCATACATAGCTATTTTCATGGAAATAAGTTGTATTTTCTAGCACAGATCGCAGCAACAGTAGTTAATATTGACCTGGATGCGTCAGCAGCGCGCAATGTTTTGCTCACGCAATCAGCAGCGCGTCCCGTCCTACCGGGAGCACATCACACGTGTAAATCACCCACGCAGCGTCACATTTAGCTTGTCCTGGAAGATCAAGAAATCTCATGAGAATAACAAAAACGCGCGTGATTTCATCAGTACATACAACAACAAGCAGGAAGAAAGATGACAACATATATCCAGCAGGTATGTGGCTTATTTTCACATCGCCTACGGACTTCAAATCCATCACAGGTACTGTACTTTATCGTAGTCTCGCAAACAGAAATCCACACATGTCCTTTTGTTTTGAAACTTCCGAGTACGCACGTCTGATTTCCTGTCTGGTCCAAATTAAACTGCTGAACTTGACGCGTTTTAGAAACGTACCGCTTAAAAAATAGAACTGCGGCGTAATGCTCGCGACACTACGCTTCTAGGATGCGTCTCATGTGAGCTGCTTCGCATGCAGTGGAAAGAGTCTATAGAATTTAATGGCGGCTGTCAGCCACGTATTACGTATCGCTAACGTTGCGTGTCTGTTGCTCGTTCAGTGGAAAGCAGGGGTGAGCCTGCAGCACTTCTATCGGCAAAATTCTAATATTTCTGTTAGAATAATTATGCAGTAAGAAACTGACAGAGATATAAAAGGTTTATAAGAAGCATTTGAATGATTTAATTAATTTGCTTTGAGATTTTTGAAACTGCAGATGCTTAAAAATGCTAGCAGTAAACGTTGGTCTTAGCTAGCCTTCAGATAATCAACCCTCTACAAACTGAGGCTGTTGAAAGAGCTACAACAGGTACGATTTAATGTTAATAACATTTCCACAGAAATCCACTTCAAATGATCAAACTTATTTGAATTACACAATATGAGCCATGAAATTTACACAAAGCTCCCAGCATTAGCTTCAAAAACAACAATAAGCTGGAATCTATTCATCAAGATTTTCTCAGCCATCCAGTTGGGCGGGAAAGTCTCATAACTGTAAAGAAATGCTTGTAAAGCAAGAACAACAACGTGTGAAGACAAAACCAAACATCTGCAACTAAACATTTCGGCTCATATTTGTCACTGTGATTCATTGGTCGTCTGTGTGATGATATTAATCACTTGTTTTGGCTTTACATGTACTTGTTTTGTCACTGAGATCCCTCCTTCTCTTTGATATCACATGAGAAATTTTGTTGGAAAATGAAGACCATATGCCAGTGCATGCTTAATGAAGTGCACAGTCTTTTTTTTTGGGGGGGGGGGGGTGGGGTTGTAGTTTACTGAGCTGGATGTTGTGTTGGAGTTTACTTAGTGCCACCTCCAGGCAGAACCTCTCTCTGAGATATGAACGCTTCTGCCAGCAGGAGACTGCAGTCAGTTTCATATGCCAGCAAATGAATACACATGGGGTGGGAGGTGGGGGGGGGGGCTTCACTTTTCATAGCTGACAGCAGATTTAGTCAAAGTTTGTTAAAATAAATGTTACTCCTCACACGAGAAGAAGGAAGGCTCTTTGGTGGTGATTAGTGAGTGCAGTAAATCCACCCCCCACCCTTTCTTCTAAGCACTTACCATTTGTTCTTCCTCCTTATGTAGTCTTTCTCAGAGAGATTAACGAGGTAGATCATTGGTTTGGATGTCAAAAACAAGTATTTGTTCAGCACTTCAATCTGCAGAAAAAGGAAAAAAAAAATGTTCTGAGAATCCACAACTTTCCAAAGTGGCTTTTGAGGACAACACAGACAGAGACAAATGAAGCCAAATGAAATTATAAGCACCACAGGGGGGGAGTAGGGGGGGTTATGAAGACCTCAAATGAAGATCAGCTTGGCCAGATGTCATTAGCTTGTGTAAAAGTAAAATATAACTAGAAAAAAAAGCACAAGATTGTCAAGATAAATCATGACAATCAATTTGACAGCGACGTCTAAGTCTTACCTCCTTATCGTTCCAGTCCTGATAGTAGCGCACGGGTTTCTTTTCATCCACGACCCAGCTCTTTATTTTGCACATAACGTCCTGTTTGGGGTTAAAATAGAACGAACAAGAAGCCATTAAAGGAGATGAAAAAGAATAAACCCAGCAGGGTATGGGGTAATTATTTCCTAAATGCATGGCATCCTGATGCCAAAATGAACAATGGCTTCTGCTCTCATTCAGGCAGGAGTAGCCCAGCTTTGACAGAGATGGCATGAACAAGACCCCCTTCGCTTCTTTAAAATCCTGACAAAATGCCTTCTGGGGTGTCTCTCTCTGAGTGCCTAAGCTTTATACATCAATATTCCTCCGGGACTGTTTAATGAAAAGAACGGAGAGAGGAGATGAAATTGGAAAGAGCGGGGGAACTAATTGGAAGTTGGTTAGTAAGGTGTAAATTATTGGCCTTTCCTCAGGCACTTTATACAGAATGTACTTATATACTGAATAAGCACTTTTGAGGTGCCGCGCTAATTATTCGCTGTTTCTGAAAACATTGAGCATTTACAGCTACATATGCCCCATTCATTACCGACGTACTTGTGGGCTGAGACCGCAGGCAGGACTGGGTCTTGACAGGATCTGGAAGCGGAAAAGGGTGGGAAAATGGGAGGGAGGTAGTTATGAAATTTATAATAAAGAAATTGAGCCTATTATTGTTGATCCAGCCCCACAGAAATTAGCGGAACACATTCTTTTTGTTCCTGTCAACTTGACCTCCCCCTTCATATAAAAACTCCCCCACCCCCTGCAACACTCTCCCTACCTCCTTCTTTTTTGCCCCCCTCCCCAGCCTCCCCCCCCTTCATAGCACTTCACAATCATACTCTCTTTTGAAAGAACTGAGGAAAAAAATCCTGCCAGAGCCTCAATTACACAATGGCAGAAAAAGCTCCACACGCTGACCCCCAGCCAGCTGCATTCACTCTCTGCACATCTCTCTCCACAGGAATTCTAAAGGCCTTTTAGTCAGGCAGCCAGAGTGCAGCCAGCGGGAGAGGGCGCAGGAAGAGCTGCATACACTCCGCCCGCGCCGGCCCAAGTCTTCACAGAGAGATTAATCATCTGTGAAATGGAAACAGCAAACGGCCGGTGACACGGGCTGAACCCGCTCCAGGTTTCCCTCATCAGCTCGCAGCCGCCTTGCAGCGTTCCTCTAACAGGCAGGTGTTAATAAAAGGCATATAGGTCCCACAGGGGTCAAACACATACGCTTGTCACCATGAAGCGCCGCTGGTGGGCCGGTTTCTTATTATTGTTTGGTCGAGGAGAGGGATTTTAAAGGATCCTCCGTGTGGACGAAAATGATGAGACATTGTTCTTGTAAACAAGGCTCAGACAAAATGGATTTACAACAATGCATATATATGAGCTCTGTTTCCCTGCATGCTCATAAATTACCCTTAACTCACGACAAAATAACATGACTTTTTCATCCTGAGTCAATTTTAGAGATTCTGAAAAATTACTTTTCTTCTGTCACTTTATTGTAAATGTAAAAAAAAACATCTTCACTATCACAAGATGATGGATTGACAAAACTAGGTGTTGTAGCTCACAATGTTAATCATCCTCTTCAATATTTTTTTCCTCATTATATTTTTAATTTAGTTATAAATCTGTATAATACACAGCTTTTTTATTTTATTTTGCAGTTCTGACTTTATTTCTCTGTTTTTCCACATGATTTCACTTATAAACCAAATCAGTCCATACTGTTTGGATTTAAATGCATATATTCATTTGACTTTGATTTTGAACAAATATTAAAAGAAGTTGCATTTTCATTTAAATTACATGTCATTAAATCTACAAAGATACAAGCAACTGACTGCAGGTCATTATTCAAATAACTGCAGCCCTTTTCTGTTACATTTGTAGAAATATTCCTGATGTTTTGTCTGTAGATGTATACATGCACATGCACGTGAGCCTACAGCTGAGCGTGTCCAACCCAGATCCCAGCCAGCACAATTACTAATCCCTCCCATCTAAAAGCTCCATGAAGCCTTTGATAGTCGCCATTCTTTTGCCATCAAGAGAGCCCTTCTATAGATTCTCACTTGCCGACGCGTGCACAACCTTTGACAAGTAATGTAGATTATTTTTATTCATTGCCTAAAATTGTTAGCAATTATGGTAGTAAGCGGCCACCTGCCTGGCCTGAATGGCTTCTGTCTGTGGGGGCTACAGAGATGTTGGGAGGTGCTGCAGCAGACTGAAAAGAAGCGGGAGGATGAGGATCAGGAGGTGGGGGGGGAGTGTTGGGAGGGAGTGGCATCTGAAGCAGACCCAGTAGTCATTGGGGTGTCTGCAGCAGGTGAAATAGCCCTTCTCGTTAGTGTAATGAGTGGTCAGAGCCTCGTTGTGTTCAGGCCTGAAATTGGGCCTGCTGCTCCGAACGAAAGGCCACATATTCCTTATGTACAGATCCTTTCCTTACTGCTCTAGTGACAGGCGTCTGCAACCAAAATCACGCCTGAAGTCACTCTCCCTGCCTCATTACCATGACAATATAACCCCCTGAATGTGTGCGAGTGCACAAACATTTGAATCTTACATCCAGGATGTGGATTTTATTTTCTCCCTCCGTTAGTTTACCTTGCATTTCGACCTGCACCTCAGAGAACGGAGAAACATTATTCTGTCAAGGAAGATGCTAAACATTTACTGTATTCATAACGAGGTATAGGCATGCATGTCACCCACTGTATGGCCTTAAACAATTTCCCAAGCTGCTGTAGGAGTATAAGCATGAGCAAGAGCTTTGCCATGATTTGAGTATTACTTTAGATGAAAAGAGCCGTGTGGAAACACTTTCATTAGCCTGGTGCTGTGACCCAGGGTCGGCTGCTGAATAAGTAACACTCTATTAATGATTTCTACAGCAGAAAACCCCTGACCCCTGATCACTTTCAATCTCAGAGAGGGAAAAGATGGGCTGGGGGGAGGGGGGAGACCTATTGGAGAGAGATTAAAAAAAAAAGAAAACATACTTTTTTCTCCATTGCCATGTGTGTGGGAGGGTTATTATTTGTGCCTTGCTGTGAGGGGGAGCAAAGGGCCTGCTGGGACATTGACTCACATATTCTGGTTTGAGTTTCTTGTCACCGCCTCTAATGGCCATCTTCTCCAGCTTGTCAATAATGGGGCCGATCATCTCCTCGTCCTTCATCCTCAGCTCCTCGTGGATGATCTCCATATCTCTCACTGGGTCCACTGTCCCCTCAACATGGATGATATCCTCATCCTCAAAAGCTCCTGCAGAGAAGGGACATAAACACTGAACAGAAAAGCAGTAAAAAAAAAAAAAAAGAAAAGAAAACATTCTCACCGGCGAGACAATGCTTCTGATTTACAGCATGCGTGTAATACAAAGCGCAAAATCAGAGCGGCAAAATCAATGACATTGACTTTTTGAGATCAAATGTGAAACGGTGAAGTGATTCAGCTCAGGAGAAAAAATCATTAGCTGTTGCTGAAAATGTGGGAAAAATAGACATCCGGATAAAAAGCACTGTGGGAGTTGCAGGAAAGTCATAACAAACACAAGGAAACATGTAGAAATAGTTTGTTTTTATGTGCATGTGTTGCAGAAGAAACCTGCTAGATGTGTTTCACTGATAGATTCGCTAACAATTGGCTAGAAGTGCAACAAAAGGAGGCTCTCGGGTCAGTGAGTCACGCGCGTTCATCTTCACTGTAGAAATATGACCCCAAAATATTGTGGTTCAGAAGAAAAATGCATGACATCATCCATATAGAGAAGGACAGACCTCTTATGATCGTGTGCATCTTAACTGAGGCTGAGCTGGTGGTTAGATAATGAGGTTCTGAAGCAGAACATTTAGCTACTGGTGGCTCTCAGGACTCCTTCTAATACTCCTGGGCGGGGGGGGGGGCATGGGTGTGCATCTGCTGCACAAGAACGACAGCCTTTAACATTAAAAGCGAAGTGGACCGTTGTTCTTAATGTTATGGTGAGAGGTTCTTTAAAAAAACTCTTGGTTTCATTCATTCTCTGCCAGATCATCCTGTAACGAACCCTGTTAGCAACTCTGTGTTTCTCTTGGCCTGTTCGTTGTGCTTCTTTTAGATTTGTGGGTTCATGTTATGAATGATACCTTTTTATACCACTATTTACAAGTTGGACAGTTGTTACAGACTGTAATGATTGTTTGCAAGTATTATTAGGAACATTACAGCCAGCTGTAGCAGGTGCAGTTTAGGGCACTTGAAACAAGGTGATCATGTATCAATATTCTTCTCTGATTTGATCGGTTATCAATAAAACCTGATGATTACACTCAGTTAATTAGACAACAGGCCTTTTTAAAATACATATAAAATTGAATGACATAATTTTTTTGCTTTTAAATTGAGACACGACAGAGGTTCTGGTTCTGGTTTTTGGACCTGAGCACTTAAGGAACAAACTATGTGGTCAGTCATTTACTCTGGATGACATTAATTTGACCTCCAACAAGAAGGTAAAGAACCTGGGTGTTATCTTTGACCAGGACATGTTACCAGGACAACCTACTTCCACCTGCATAATGTTGCTAAAATTCGGAGCATTCTGAATCAAAGTGATGCAGAAACATTAGTTCATGCATTTATTACTTCTAGACTTGATTATTGTAATTCTTTATTATCAGGATGTTCTAATAGTTCTATTAAAGATCTCCAGCTGATCCAAAATACTGCTGCCAGAGTTCTGATGAGAGTTAGAAGGAGAGACCATATTTCTCCTGTTTTAGCATCACTTCATTGGCTCCCTGTGAAATCCAGAAAAAGTTTTAAAAAATGACTCCTGACATCCAAAACTCTAAACAACCAAGCTCCATCTTATATTAAAGATCTTATTGTTCCATATGCTCCTAACAGAGCACTTCACTCTCAGACTGCAGGTCTGCTTGTAGTTCCTAGAGTTTCTAAAAGTAGAATGGGAGGAAGAGCTTTTAGTTATCAGGCTCCTCTCCTGTGGAACCAGCTTCCACTTTTTATCCGTGAGGAAGACACCTTGTGTAGTTTTAAGAATAGACTTAAAACTTTCTTTTTTACACAATCCTATAGTCAGGGTTAGTTAAGGTTAATTTCTGTTCATCTTTCCATAGAAATGCTGACTGGCCCAAATCCATCTGTTTGTGTCTCTTTCCTGTCCTCTCAGACCAGTCGGTTGAGACAGAAACTCATCCTGAACCCGGTTCTGCTGGAGGTTCCTTCTTGTTGTCTCATGTTGAAGTAAAGATTGTTGGTGTAATCTGATGATTTCCTTAGAAACTCTTAACATATTGGAATTTTATAACTCACTGAAACTGATAATGTCACAGTTGGATTGAAGTGTTCGTATAAAAAAACAGTTTTTTAATCTGGACCTGTTGATGTGCTGCTTTTGCTCTGAAAGATGATTTTTGTTATGAATGCAACAGAAATAAGCTGAACAGAAGTGAATTGTTAAAAGACGAGGGTATTGCTACATGAATGATAAAAAAAAATGTTCCAATTATTTCAGATGTGTTGCTGCCATCAAAGTCAAAATGAGCTCATGAGTTGGTGTTGTACACCAATCAACAGCTTTTGAGTTAGTCAGGTTGATGAGTAGCTACTGATTTTTTTAAATGCTGAAGTTTTGCAACACAATGTTTGGAATGCGAATGATGGAAAAGTCACTTAATTCATCTGTTGACACCTAAGTGTGTGAAGGAGTGCTGACAGACGAGGCCCAGTGTGGTAACTTAGCAGCATCTTTTAGCTGTGAAACATATAGAAAGTAGAAATGATTCATGGCTGTGCGTAGTTGTCATAATGCCATTTCTCAGATTCAAGTAAATCTTGGCAGAGTTGCCACCAATGTGATGCAACCTGATGACTCGACAGCCTGCAGAGGTGAAGTTTGTTGAGTTCAAACAGCAATATGGCCTAAAGGCAGTATGTTACTTAGATTTATGTCCTGGTTGTGTTTCTAGATTTATTACCAGACGTTAGAGGAAGTAGTGCCAAAGTTCATTTGGTACATTATTATTGTCCAGATCTAAATATTTACACAAGTGCACCACGAATATTACCGCATATACCTATTTATCATCTCCAAAGAAAGAACATTAATTATTTGTCATTTTTCTTCCCATGCTTCAAAGAATCAGTGATTCTGAGTCAAAATGTCTTTCCAAATGTTGGCAAGTTATAACCAGCCTGATAACAGGTTTAACACGCAGACAACAATTTATCTCATTTATTGTGCAATACTTTGTTTTCAGAAGTCTGTTTACTCAATGTAATGTAAGTAATTGTAATTGTATTTTGGAGAAATTAATTGTATAACGTGTGCTGTGAAAGTTTCTAAAATATTTGCTATTCTATTTTTAAAATTTTCATTGCATTTTGTTTTTGTTATTGACAGCACAAACTCTTAATACAAGACATTTTAAATCTGCACTGTTTTCTTAAACTTCCTTCTTAAAATCCAGGATTTTATTGATATATTTAACATTATTTTATATTCATATAATGTCACTATGGGCCAGAAATAAATGACTAAAGTGTAAGATTTGGCCTGAATTTTTTAGCAAATTTGCAATATAACAAATTAAAATAAGCATGGCAGTGTGGTCACTGTGCTGATGTGTGTGTTTTGATGTTCAACTACAGAAAAGCAGGAAGGAGATAAATTCCAAAGACATTGAGCATCTGAGAACAAGAGGGAGGAGTGATTACTGAATGAGGACAGGTAAGGACTAATGTCACAGGTGAGACTAGCAAATAAAAATCAAGGAGGCTGAGGGAAAACAACAGCCTCAAAGATCATCAGCCTAGAACTAGAACAAAAAAGAAACAAATAATCACAAAGTCTTTAACAAATATATTAATGTAAAGTATAGTTAATTTATGTTGTTTATATTTAAAAGTACATCCTGATCTCACAGGAGAAACTTCTGGTTCACTGTTTGAAAAATGTACAAGTTATCTTTACTGTATGTTACAGTATTATTGACTCTTATTATTAGCAGCTTATTCAGGATTGTGTTCTGCTAAAATTAATACTCATCTTTGTTCTTGGTTTTTGGAACCTCACAAAATCAACAAGGTCAGAATGTTCTCCGATCACATAGAACAGCAATCTGCAAACCAACACAGACCTCTGAACAGATTTTCAAACACAAGATTAAATCTGCAACTAGAAATAAATAAACACCTGATTTTCCATCAAAATGCAGCGTGCAGTTTTTACGACCTAACTTAACAAAACGCGAGACAACCAAAACATTCTGCACTTTGTTGCAGATGCAAGTCAACATAAGCTCCAGACTTTTGTGCAAGCTGTCATCCTGTGCGTTGTCCTCATGGGGAAATGAACTTATTCAATTACTCTTTGCCTAATCAGGCTGTTTTGGTTCCTCTCCTCTTGCAGAGGTACTCCACAGTATAAACAGTTCACTTACGCCGCACAGAAAGGGGCTAATCAGTGGAATTATTGTTTTGCTGCTCCTATTTAGCAGCTCCCTGTTTAGCACTGATTGGAATAAAAATTTGCTATTGTGTCTGTGTGAACTCTGAAAATATAATGCAATGTAATCATTTTGTTAGCTGCAAGAAAATACATACATCAACAATATGTATGTACAGTTTTTATACACTCTATCAGTCTGTTATGTTCAGTAGATCTTAAGCAGGAAAAAAATGTAATTTGGCAACATATTTTAAGATAATTCACTTTTTTTTTTAATTGTGGTAAACATCCTAATAAAATATATAATAAATTAAAATGTAAAACTGGCTTTCGAAGAGCAGGCGCAGCTGATCGCTTAATATTTAGTCCTCTCATTCCAGAGTAATTTGCCTCCATTCATTTCGCCTAATTTAACATTCACATCTACTTTACCACCTTCCTATTCAAAGCTCAGAGCTGGACAACAAATGCATGAAAAGAAAGGGATGGGGGTGGAAAAAAATCTGATGGAGCAATCTCCACAATTAGTCCCTTTAACAGCTGGGTCAGGACAACGTGAAGACAGTCTTTATAACACTGCGGCGCCACACAAAGTCACATGTAAGACAATAAAAACACACAAAAACAGAGGGGAGAGATTAGAAAGGGCCTCTTTCAGGAGTCGGGTTTGCCTCACAGCTCCATTTTTTACTGCCTCAGTTCAAACAACGTATGCAGACGCGTATGAAGACACTATTAACAGGTGCTCCTCAGCCGACAAAACAATAGAGTTATTCTCTGGAGAGCTAGTTGTGTTCAATGGCCTGATCAGGGATCAGACTAAGCTGTTCAAATTACAGCAACGATGCCGGCAGATGCAGCCCGAGAGGGAAGGGGGGGGGGGGACTGTACTGACATTTACAAATGAAAGTGATGTTTAAAGGGAAAAACAACAACAAAAAAGCTCATGATTTTACATTAGTTTCAAAAACACGTTCTCTGCAAATCAGTTTCTTAAGATTTGCTCCCTCTTTTGACTTTAACAGCTAAAAGCATTAAGGAACACTTAAGTTTGCTTAAATCAGTACTTTTCTGCAAGATACTTGTGTGTGTGAAGTAAAGATCAATACTGATTGAGCCGCCTTCTCTGAAGTTGGGAGGATATGTGGTCAACATAATTCAGTTAAATTACAGTATTCATTGGCTCCTTTACTTCCTGTGCATGTTTTCACATGCAAGATGGGTGAGAGCACATCTAAAGAACCTGCATTCCTTACGCTGCTTTTAAAATGTTCATGAAAACTCAGTGCCGCAATTCTCCTGGTATTCAGAGCAGTAAAAGCTATTTTATGAGTCTGTCAGGGAAAAGCACATTATGGATGTTCTCCCAGCATAAAAAAAAACACTAGAAGAATAGGTATTTATGATTTATGTTTATTCAGGAAATATCTTCTTGACATTCATTTTTAGATTCATGAAATCGACTGTGATTTTACTTCTGTGACTGAGTTTTGGTATATTCTGCCATGTTTTTCTGCAAATGTCAATTAGGGCAAATGTTCTAGATACTAAAAAAACAGTTTGACACCAAAAAAAAAAAAAGGTGGGTTGGAGTCGATCAGAGGCTCACTGCATGAGCTCATCTTTCAAAACACATCAGGGTGAAATCACAGTCCTCAATAGTATGAATATAAGAACCTCATGAGGTGGCCCCAATTCATAGATACTATACAGACAGCTGCTGTGTCTCATACTAAACTTACTTTTAAAGGTGCACATTTCCATCATGTTTGATATCAGACACAGAAATAGGAAAACTAAACTTTATACGGAGGGAAAACTGCAGGTACTCCTGACCTGCGTGCAGCTGTGTCTCACTGATCTGCAACTGTCGTCAAGCTGCAAAGTGAGTTTCCAAAATGTCTCAAAATGCTCGCAGGAGTTCTTAATTCCCTGGAATGAGTTGTAATGTCTCTCTATCGCGATGCTGGAACCTGGTCGAAAAATTGGCAGGACTTTTCTCTCAAAACAATCACAGTTTTGTTTCTGAGAGTCAGAAAGTTGGAGAAGTGGGACACAATTTAATGAAGGTTCATGTGGAATTAAGCTGGGATTGACTGGAAACAGAAAAGATAATCCCAAATGTGGCAAAATTAAAGAAACTGAGGTTAAATTGTAAAAAAAAAAAATGCGTTACTAAATTTCGATAAAAATGCTGCTGTTTGCGACATCTTTTACCAAATGCAAATTAATCAATTCAGAGGGATTTAAAGCAAAATTTAATTTGTTTTCATCTCCAGGTTTATGCCAACAGTCGCAGCCCAGTGAAAAACAGACTTAAAACGCACAGGACATCTGCACAAACAGATAAAACAACAGTTTTAATTCCCTTATAGCTTAACCTCTATCAATCCATTTATTTTGTTAAACCACTAAAGATGAGAGCACCTTGACTGGAAGGAACAGTCATATGCAGACCACTGTTGTCCCACATCATTGAGAGAACAAACCTTTTCAGATCCCTAACTACTATAGTGCTGCTGATTGCACAGACACCAGCAATTTCCTAACCAACTGCCACCTGAACAATGACGCGTTCAGCTTTCAGACCCTCTAGTCTTTCAAAGGTGAATCATTTCACAGTTTGGAACGAGATCTCCATAGCAACTCCCTTCTGAAGGGTGTAGAATCACCATCCAATAATTCTATGATCATCGGGCCTTGCCATTCCCAGTGGCTCTTTTCACAGCGGACAGGCGATGAGGGTGCGCGTGTGTGCGTGTGTGTGAAGAGGAAGCAGGAAGATTCTTCGGTCTATTTTAGGCAATTCATCTTGCAGGCCCATTAGAATTCAAAATATTGCGACCTTCAATCACTGAGCACGTTATCTGGAGCTGTGGCCATCTCCAGTCAAGATGGGGTAGACATTTTCCTCTAATCATCCACGATGAGTGGAGGCTGACAAAAACTCTTCATTCTCACTGAAGCAAAATGTTCATTTAAATGCTGTGACAGCACCTCAACACGAGGCTGGAAACACACAAAAGGAGGACGATCCCACCGCAACCACATAATTGAGACTTTAGGGTTGGAGCATCGGTTTAAACAACAACTAAAATAAACAAAGAACCACATGAGGCTCAGGGCAGGGGGATTTTTATGACCAGTTTTTAATGTAATATTACCATGTTTACTCATAAATAACAACTAAAGCAGGACCTTGTGCGAAACGGAAACTGTCATTTACACAATTTATTTATGGAGAAGAATATGAAGAGAATAACTGTCCTCAGTATAAAGGAATATAACCCAAAACTGCAGTGTAGTTTATACTTTCATTTTATTTACTGATTGTTCTAGATTTTTCTTCACTCCTTTATGTTTTGGTTGATGGAATTTATAAGCTCATCTCATATAACACTTAGATCTCCTTCCCACAGGAGGACCCTATCCAAGGTATGGCAAAACTCTCTTGGACCATGTATGCAAGAAACTAGGTGTTAGAAGACCATACAACAGTGCAAGATGCAGATTGTGTGATGGATGGGGTTACAGCTGAGTGGGACCAGGCTGGTGGGACCAGGCCCCATACTTCACCTGGGACCCTGACACAGTGCCACCATGACGATAAGCCACCATGACCTCCCGCTGAGCATTCTCAAAACCATCATGGATCTTCTACTTGCAATCAAAATTACATTTCTGAGTATTTCTGCATTCAAATCATCAGTGAATCAGTAGCAGATGCAAAAATGTGTCTAAAAAAGAGTGCGCTTGTGATGTAGACAATCCACTGGGCGGGCCACAAGCTCCTGCTCCGCTAACTGTAAGCTAGCGGTAGCGCTAGCACAAACAGAGAGCTCTAAGCAACAGGGAGGGGTGGGGGTATCCTCCATGCTCCATTGCTAATGAGCTACTGCCACTATGCAGAAACTACTTCCCAGAAAATGACACAGGTTTTGTGATTTTTGGGCAAAAACTCCCTAATCATAATTTAAAGATCACCGAGATGCTTTAAACCAACACTAAGTAACTTTTCAACCTTCATGAAATAGTTTCATAACTTCTGTGATTATATGGCGACCTACAACAAGTTGAATGACACCTCTGTCATGGCTTGAGGGGGTCTGTATCGCTTTCACTGGCACTAAACAACTTTGAGGAGGATGGTGGGAACCCTGCCACACAAAAAACTACGAATGGATAGGCTGCTTTTCGGCATACGTCACTTCCCCATTCATCATAAACACGGAACTCGATGCGACCTGTTACGCGCAACTGCAGCTAACATGGCAGAAGCCCCGAAAAAACGAAAAGTTTTGTCTGAGGAGACAAAAAAAAGAAAAAGGGAGAGTAACCGGATAAAAGGACAGTCAAGAATCAACATAGGCCCGGCTTTCACTCGCTGGCGTGAGCTCAAAGTCGAGGAGGGATTTCCGACTGATGCTGCCGTGGCTCTGTTCCTGCTGGACTAGTAAGTATCTTTCTATTCTCAAATCAAAATGCTAATGCCAGCTTTCGGAAATTTGCATGGAAGTAATAACTGGCCACCAGGTTGACAGTTCATTCACTCAGCCACTGGAAACCGAAATGTAATGTAGTTCAATCCAAATGCTGGCGGACGGGGTATCTGGATTTTACAACGCTACACGCTGGTGCTCATGGGAAATGCAGGCTTCGTTCACGTAAAATAATACCGCTTTTGTCCAGTGGCGCCGCCAAAATAAACCTAAACTGAAAGCTCCTAAGTACTGCTTTAAAATAGCTCAGACAATGATCAGAGTGGGTCTTTAACTGGAAGCCATTATATATTTAATACATGCCTGAAGACCTCACCAAGACCCTGCAAAGACCATCAAAGCTCAGGCTGATTTCAACTTATACCTGGGTTTTTGTCTGGTGTTAAACTGGCCTCATTTAATGCAGGTTTAACTTGGATTTTGTTATGTAATAAAAGTAGGTGTGTTATAGAAGTGAACCAGTTTAGTCTAAACCTGCAGTGAGAGTTTTGAAACAAAGGAAACTGTGTACATTGATACTCCAGGTTGTGAGATTACTTCATTCCTTCTGTTGCAGGACACATCAATCCTTCATTTTTACACAACTTTAGGACATTTTGATTTTTAACAGACAAGAGACGGTCAGTAGCAGAAATAACAATCTCAAGCAGACATCGTAAAGACTCTGTTTGCTTGCAGAGTAACAATGTGTCATCAACCACTCAGTTTTACATTCTTCACACAAACGTATATGTAAACAGAAGGAGTAGCAATCAAACGGCACCGTTTAGTCTTTGTGAATGACATTTGCTGCTACTTGTGGTGCTGACAAAACGAGATTTGCACATAATTTATCATTTTGAGCTGAAGAAGACACTATGAATCTGAAACAGATAGTGAATCTAATAATTTTCTTCGTGATTGGTTTAAAGAGTTTCTGTAAATTAGTTTAATTAAATGGGAATGACAGAAAATACAATGGAGATTATTTACACGTGTTTAATATCTTTATTTATTTTTGAACTAGTTCTACATCCCTACAGTAAAACTCTTGTAGCCAATAGTGTTTAAACTGTGAAACAGCAGTCAACATATTTACTCGGTGCTGAGCGCATCAGGCTGAGTGAGGCATCCTGGACGTTTGTCAAGTTTGAGAACTTGTGAGTTGATGAGTGATGAGGCAAAACGCCCGGAGAGCAGCCATTACTGGCGTCAGTCTGCAAGCAGGTCAGCGATAAATCACCTCCATCTGAATCGTCAATCCAGTTTGCTTGTAAAGCCCGAGGACGATCGGCGAGCTTATGTTTTCTTCAGATGACGAACAAATGATGCAGTAAAACACAAATACAACACTCACGTTTAATGGTGATTCATTAGAAAGTCCTTTATAAAGTTATAGAGACCAAAATGTAAAAGATTGTTGGTAGCTTTTAGCAGAAAAAACACTTGATTTCATCTCACATCACTAAGAAGTGAAACTCCAACAATTAAAAGCCAAACTAATTCTAGTGTTTGTTTTAGTCGATATTATTCAAACAATGAAAATGGTGTGTTTTAATACAAGTACAAGAGTTACAGTTGGATTTGTGTTTGCTAACGGTAATTAGCCGTGGTGGCCATCGTTACTCACGTTGACTCCGTTTTAGACGTTTTTTAGATTATATCCGATTTCGAGACTTTTATTCAATCTGTTCAGTAGTTTAGGAGATACTTTACTAAAGAAAACACACACATTTTTCATTTTGTAAAAAATGTGTGAAGACAAAACATTTGCTATTTTTACATACACCAAATTCAATCTGTAGTCCAACTTGTTCTCTGGGAATAATGAGGCCTTAAAAAACATTTAATGTTTTTTTTTCTTGAATCTTTCTTAAATTTAACAAAACAAACTCACAAGAAGTATCTTAATTTTTTTTAATCTTCAACCAGCAGAAGACAAAAATGAAAGAGCCATAACTTAACTAGCAACTGGAGTGCTGACAGCGTGAAGATCACAGTGGGAGAATCGTCTCTGCCAAAAATAACAGCTACTTTTCACTTGGCTTCCCAAAAACCACAGAAATTCCCTTAAGACTGAGTATTATACACTATCTTAAGACTAAATTCAAACTGAGTGTCATGCAGTTGGTAACATTGAACCGGAGACTTCCAGCAGAGCTAGTGGTGGTGGTGTGGGGGGGTGGGGGGGCTCTGTTTGAGCATTCAAACATTTAATTGCTGGAAATCAAAACATCTGGGAGTAAGGCCAGGTAAACTGGCAGAGCAGCGAGTGGGAGAGAGAAGACTAGATGAGGTCCAACATGTCCGTGTCTCATCTCGGACTGTTAGATTGTACACTGAACAATTAACATTGTACTGCAAATCTTTTCTATAAAACACCGGACACCACGTATTTAACCAGTTTCTGGAAAGAAAATCTCTAGTTTCCGGAGACTTTGAGAACTAACAATAATCATGACATTAATCTGTCTTTCATATTAAATGTATAAAATAATGTCTGACAGGAAAGGGCACATACAGTAATTATACCTTTAGTAACCTTGAGAAGGAGGTGATTAGATAAGCTAAACTCTAGATTGACAGGAATAAATACAAGCTTGCGTTAGCATCACAGAACAACGAGCCCCTAAAGGAAGTTATAAAAGCAGCAGCAAAAAGTAAGGCAATGATTTGTGGTATTGTGTATGATTTGTTTGTTGATTATCGCCATGTAGACAGATAATTATTGTGCAACATGTTGCTTAGCTTCAGTATTTATGTTTCTGAGAATGTTGCTTTAATACTGACATTAATGTACCACCATGGCAAATGTTCCTCTGGCTACGAGCCGTATTCTGTCAGTATCGCTTGTAAAGGCAAGTAGAATGTTCAATCATGGGCGCACACAAGTCTTAATATTTGCATCACTAGCTACGTTTACATGCGCCAAATTTCCCCAATCTGATTAAAATCTTGGTCGATTGGAATTCCCAAATCCCTGTTCACATGGACACTAACTGAAATGATCTGATCATGCCATGAGTACACATGCACCAAGCACTCAATCAGGTTAAATGAGTTGAGCATGCGCACAGCGAGTTGTCTTTCCGGTGGAAGAACAAAAAGTAAACAAACTCCGTCCTTTCTGCACGTCTTTCCCGCCCCACCGTGTGCTCGAGCTGACTCACGTTATCCCCAATATGGACCTTCTGCGGGTGATTACCTTTATGTTTGGGTTTTTACTGGTCGCATTAACCAAGCTAGCGGCTGAATACATATTGCTACTGCTCCTCCACCACAGGAGAGGAGAGCAGGATGACAGGATGACTGCACCAGCAGACCACTTCTGTTTACTTCCCGCTATGTTTTCTACTTGGGTCTGCGAAAGCGGAAAGACGTCACGCTGAAGTTGTACGCATGCGCAGTGGGCTCTTTTCACCCTTTCTTTCCGAATGGGTGTATACATGCACGTCTATCCGAATGAAGATCGGACAAAACCACCCCTCTCGATCGGAAGTAAATTTCATTCTGATCAGGCTGCATCGGATCAAAACATTCTGATTGACATGTTTACATGACGTCTTTTTTATCCGATTGGGCGTTTATTCCGATTAAATGTGCCCATGTAAACGTAGCTACCGAGCACATGTGCACAATTTGTCCACAATCCTCCACTATGAAACTCAATACTCTAATTTCCAGATGTAACTTCAACTCTACTTTAAAAATGCATTTAAAAACTATGCAAAATAATTTCCAACAAGATTATCAAGATAATTTCAGATTAAGGTCAGTTGTGTTTGTTTTCCATTTTTTTGCCAATAATCACACAACAGCTTTGAGCTTGTAAACTCTCTCTTTAGGATCTTGTTAAAAAGCTCTTCAACTAACTCCTCAACAAAATAAAACATACCACTCAAGACACAAAAAGTGTGATGCCCACAAGCATATAATCAAACTGTTTAAAAGAAGTGGCTCGAACGTTGCAGTCTGTTTAGATGGATATAATTACAACACAAAAGCAGCTATGCTGAATTGTTAACTTGTGAAACAAACCACAATGTTTCTAAGGACTTCATGAGGGTGGAAACAATAGCATGCCTGAGTAGATAGTTGCAGACACACACACAGAAGAAGCTTTCGATTTCTATTTCTGATTGGTTTGTGTGTCTGTGTTGAATGAGCAAAAACAAAAGGTTTGGTTTTGGGTGAGGATCTGGCATATATGTTTGCTCCACAGTTAAAACCCCTGTGGCCAGGAAACGACATACGTAACTGAACATATACAAATACCAAACCCACATAAGTAATGCTAATGCTAAATACATCTTTAACTGTTGAAAAAACAAAGCTGTTCAACACATAACCTTGTGGAAGGTACACAGGAGCGCCACATTTCCTGAAAGGCCTGTAGCACAAAGTAATTACTAATGAACATAGCCTTTTATTACATTAACAGCTCATTACTGTTTTTAGATCTGTTCCCACGCTAACTTTTCTTATTTGCATTGGCAGAATATGACTCATTGCATCATAGTGCCAGTTTGAGCAACATCTCGGCAAAAACAAACAAAATAAAGGGTGAACGTCACTAAATGGATCTTAAATCAATCCCCATTCATTGTCTTGTTTTTAGGCAGTTCCTCCTGAGAGTTCCTCTTTGTAACTTATTGGAGAGGCTAGCTGCCACTACCTTTTACATCAACAGGAAACACGCAGCGTTTCAGTTTTCTGCTGTGTTATTTTATATAGTTGTTCTCTATAATAGAGCTACAATTAACAATGTTAAGTTGATTCATCTGCATATAGAATATGTGACGTGCTGCTGCTTGTTTAAAAATACTGTCGACTTAAAGGTATGGCAGAGGATCTTTTCTTCCGGGTGGATCATTGTGACTATTGGTCCACCTACCTGTCAATCGTTCTGGTGAAATGTCGTGCATGTTTCTAGGATAGTGGAGGGAGACTTTTCTATTGATGCTTTTATTTTGAAGTCTACCCAGGAGTTCCTGTTCAGAGGGTTAATAAAGACGCCACCAATGTCGGACCAGCCGACCCGCTCTGCTACCTTTGTTATTTCAAAGTAATTAATAAGTGGTTAGATGAGTTTGGTAACAACAGTTTTCACTTCCTGTGCAGGTGTTTATGTGTAGCGCGTGACACATGGCAGGCAGGGAAGGAGAGCAGGACTAGTGGACTTGGAGACTGAAGAGGATGGTGGGAGCGATGATCAGAATCTGGCGTGGACAGAAAGCGCTGATACGAGGCATTCGGGAGCTCTTTGTCAGGGTCGTGGGAACGATGACTGAGCGAATAACAGGTAGGACCTATCCCCAAATTATAATGGAAGTGCGTTTGTTCTGCAATGCAGACAGCAACTTGTAAACGGAGCGTGCACACAGATAACTGTGAGTGTTGCACATGCGCATGCTTCCAAAAAGTGGTGAGGGTGGTTCTTTCAGAAAAATCCTCCACTATACCTTTAAGTTGCAACATAATTCAGCCATCACAAGGTAGTGAGTGACTGTGAGTAAAACACTGAAGTTGTTTTCGCCTTGCACTAATGACAGAACTGGAACTGGATCGGGAACCAGAGAAAGTTGACATGTAACGGCTCTGTGAGGCTATGATTTCCTGTTTTGGAAACAGAGTCCACAGATTGGAGACATGTGACTGAAAGACCCGCCTGCACACAATCCCAGTTCTTCAAATCACTAATTACAAGTAACTGTATTAGAAAATAAATATATGATCATGCAGGAAAAAGGTAAGATAAAAGTGTCATTTTATTTTTTAACCACGTTCATTTATATCGGAACCACACACAAGGGGGCTTTTTTTAATTTCATCTTAAATTTCCAGGTTGCGTTAATCCCGACGGATCGGCTCTATAGATTTGCAAAAATAAAGTCCTGTTTTGTTTGTTTTTTTACTGAATCTGGTTTTATGTTCACTTTTCCTAATAACGCAACATGTGATTCATTTAAAAGTTTTCTTTAATAACTGAATGATCGTAACTGAGTTTTATAGCAAAGAGGGAGAAGATAAATCATGTATAAAAACATCATCAGCATTGTCTAGAAGTATTTGTTCATTGTAAGTTATTGTTTTTTTTTATTTAATCTTTTATGGGAACAAAGGGAGCTACAGATGACTGAAAGCCACAGGCACAATAACGAAGTTATAATTAGTAATTAGAGTTACTTTGTATCTGCTGACAAAATATGGAACAACATCAATCAGATTATGAGTCTTTTAATTACAGAAAAACCATTACAGCTAATATCACCTGACATGACTCCCTAAATTATTACTAAATCCTGTGCTTCAGTTCCGTCATTCAAAGAATGCAAATATACAGTATATACAGTGGGGCAAAAAAGTATTTAGTCAGCCACCAATTGTGTAAGTTCTCCCACTTAAAAAGATCAGAGAGGCCTGTAATTTTCATCATAGGTATACCTCAACTATGAGAGACAAAATGAGGAAAAAAAATCCAGAAAATCACATTGTCTGATTTTTAAAGAATTTATTTGCAAATTATGGTGGAAAATAAGTATTTGGTCACCTACAAACAAGTAAGATTTCTGGCTTTCACAGACCTGTAACTTCTTTAAGAGGCTCCTCGGTCCTCCACTCGTTACCTCTATTAATGGCACCTGTGTGAACTCGTTATCAGTATAAAAGACACCTGTCCACAACCTCAAACAGTCACGCTCCAAACTCCACTATGGCCAAGACCAAAGAGCTGTCAAAGGACACCAGAAACAAAATTGTAGACCTTCACCAGGCTGGGAAGACTGAATCTGCAATAGGTAAGCAGCTTGGTGTGAAGAAATCAACTGTGGGAGCAATTATTAGAAAATGGAAGACATACAAGACCACTGATAATCTCCCTCGATCTGGGGCTCCACGCAAGATCTCACCCCGTGGGGTCAAAATGATCACAAGAACGGTGAGCAAAAATCCCAGAACCACACGGAGGGACCTAGTGAATGACCTGCAGAGAGCTGGGACCAAAGTAACAAAGGCTACCATCAGTAACACACTACGCCGCCAGGGACTCAAATCCTGCAGTGCCAGACGTGTCCCCCTGCTGAAGCCAGGACACGTCCAGGCCCGTCTGCGGTTTGCTAGAGAGCATTTGGATGATCCAGAAGAGGATTGGGAGAACATCATATGGTCAGATGAAACCAAAATAGAACTTTTTGGTAGAAACTCAACTTGTCGTGTTTGGAGGGGAAAGAATGCTGAGTTGGATCCAAAGAACACCATACCTACTGTAAAGCATGGGGGTGGAAACATCATGCTTTGGGGCTGTTTTTCTGCAAGGGGACCAGGACGACTGATCCGTGTAAAGGAAAGAATGAATGGGGCCATGTATCGTAAGATTTTGAGTGAAAACCTCCTTCCATCAGCAAGGGCATTGAAAATGAGACGTGNTATATATATATATATTAAAATGGCACTGCAACAGATGTTTGTAGCACACAGATAAAACTTAGTAACAACAAATGTTCTGAATCTTAACCCGTTCTGTCAGTTCACTCCGCCTGCCTCCACCAACTCTAATCAGAGCTCGATACAATCAGCAAACTAATTCAGCTTTTCTTTTAAGAGGGCCGCTGCATTCATTTTACTTCCTGTAATTTAAATTATTCTAGCGTGTAACACTTTAATTGCTCAACACAGAAACTATTGGAAAGTCAGAAGAAAAATCTCAAGACAGAGGAAAAATGAAAAGAATTAGTTAGAAGACGGAGTGGCATGAAAACAACAGAAAACAATGAATACAACAAAACAACTATGAGAATAAATCATTTCAAAAAGAGGAAGATGGACAAGACTTGCTATGTAAGCTAATGCACAAGTAAATATTCATTATAATAAGTTATTTCATGATTATCTATATTTTTTTTTACAAAATAAAGTGGTTTTAGGAATAATATGGCTATAATATTTGGGGCTTCCCTGCAGTTATTTGTCAGACCCTCAGGATATGTTATAAAATATGTAACGTCTGAAGATTGTCATTCAGAAAGTATATTTGCAGGGATGCAAGTTTTGATGTGACTTTTGTGTCCTGCAGGCAAAATTCAGGGGAAAGTTTATTTGTGGTTTCAAAGGTCTGGTGTTGGAATCTCAGCACGACTAAACAAATAACTTTAGAGACACTTTAGTTCCTTCATGTTGTTCCAGATCATATAAAACTGTGTATAATGAAGTTTATTGTGACTCACGTGTCATGTGGAAGATGCCGTCGCAGGCGCTGATGTGGGACAGGAAGGCATTTCCCAGGCCTTGGCCAGCGTGAGCACCTTTCACAAGGCCAGCAATATCAACAACATTTAGGAATGCTGGAATTTTACTGCAGAAAGAAAAAAAAAACATTATTAAAACAAAACACAGTTTTAATCCAGTAGGAGTTTTCGTCTCGGAGAAGTGCACATTTAACTCAAAGGTGATTTTTTAATTTTTTTTAGATTGACATGTTATCATTTTGGATAGTTTTCCTATGTAAAATGTTTTGTGTGTCATTTCTCAAACAATGTGAATGAGTCAAAAATAATATTTAATTCAACACTATCATGGAAAGAAAATCTAAATGTATATTTCAATGTAGTCGAGAAAAAACTGAAATATGACAAAATCTCAACTAAAGTAAAAGTGAAACCACATAAAATCCAGATTGAGAAGCAAATACCACAAATTAACTGGTAATATCACTCAGTCATTTTCTGTACACACTTCCTGTTGCTGGAAGCATGTGACAAGAGGCAGGGTTACACCTGGTTAGGTCACCTGACCATCACAGGGCCACATACAGACCAACCTACGTGTCCGCAAAATAAAATGTCATTTGATCACATTAGCAAGTGGAAGGGTTAAGGTTAGGGTTAGAGGTCGCATACGGAAGGGTCATTATAGGGTCGTTTTTACAGACTGCAAAATCGATCAATGTGGTCGTATTTCATTGGAGGTCGGTCTCAGAGAAACAAACAGTAACACACTCACACCTAGGGACAATTTAGTGCTGCCAATCAATCTGCATCATGTCTGTAGTATGAAGCCCTGAAAAAATAACATGGTTTTGAACCTAGGACCTTCTCACTGCAAGGCAACAGTGCAACTGCACCAACATTCTATATTTAAACATGGTAAACCAAATTGTGACTAAATAGGAGGATTCCATCTTTGATTTCAGCTTTTCAGCTGACTAAAATAAAGTCACATCATCAGCAAATAACTTGAGTCAGTTATACTAAAGTTAAAGAGTCTCTGTGACGTCAGATTGAACTACTGTATAATGTGCAGGACAGACAGGAGCCTCTAACATCTGATATAATGACCTATTGTTACTTTGATCCTGTTTTTAATTTTAAAATTTGGCCAGTTTCAAGGTGAGTTTTTTACAAAGTTACTTTTGAGGCCAGGTGCAGATTCATCACGCCAATCTACAGAGAACACTTAAAGCAGAACTAAGTAAGTTTTTTCACCTCAATAAATGTTTTCTAGAGTCCCTGTGGGGGTAAACAAGGACTTAGCGGGGTGATTCGTGGGTCCCTCCCCTCCCTCCGGGGTCTGTGTCCTGAAAGCAGCACTTGCAACTTTCAGTGGATCGGACCCGACTAATCTCGCGAGAACAAACCTGCTTTACGGCACTCACACTCACGTACATAAATACAAGCATGAAGCCCTTGCCGTTGTTAGCAACGCCACCCTTAGGAGTGCAAAGATGACAATAATACTCACCTGTCGAGACATTTTCTTGGTTTTGTTTTTCTTTCTTCTTGCAAAAGCGTTCTCTGCGCGTTGTTGTTGGGGGGCGGCGGGGTGGGGGTGGGGGGGGTCTGCGGCGGGGGAACGTTACGACAGTGAGCTTTCACAGGGGACCAGTAGGGGGAGAGCGAGAGCAAAACTTACTTAGTTCTGCTTTAACCTGTAATTAAACATGTTTATACAATTTCATTGTTAACTTGTGTTATGCAGGTTGTTACCCAGATAGTCTTAGCGCTGTTTGTAGGACCGTTTGAAATACAGCAAGCCTTGTCCTCATTGGCTAGCTGTTAGCTAATCTGAGTCTAGAGAATTAGCATAATGAATATTAATGAGGCGTTAATCAAGGTTAATTTTTAATTTTCCTACCTTTTTTTTTTATGTAAAATACCTCAGATTACAGGTTAATACTTCAGAAATAACCAAAAAGTCATGAAATTTGTGTGACAGGGCACCTTTAATCTTGAACGCTGACTTTCCGTACGGAAGGTTTACACCAGAGTTTCTTACCCCACTTTCCACTGGACTCATCAGCAGCACGTAGCGTTTGGCTCGCGTCAGTCGTGCGTCTCTTCTTACCAGGAGCATTTTAAACGAGATTATCCCTCGCGCAAGCGTTACATCCAGCTGGTCCCGGAAGATCACGAAATCTCATGAGAATAGCGAAAACACACGTGATTCACGAGTACTGTACTTTCTCGTAGTCTCACAAACAGAAATCCGCATGTGTCCTTTTATTTTGAAACTTCTGGGTATTTTACGTTTCAGGAACACCTAATTTCCTGTCTGGTCAAAAATAAACTGCTGAACCGCGTAAAAAATGGAACTGCTCATGACACTACGCTTCTGGGACGTGTCCCATGCGCGCCTCTTCGCGCACAGTGGGAACGGTCTCATTGACTTTAATGGCGGCTATCAGCCGTGTATTACGTGTCACTAATGTTGCACGTCTGTTGCATGTTCAGTGGAAGGGAGGGGTGACTGTACTGAAGCTTGAAAGTTGCTCTAAATTTATTATTATTATTTATCTACATTTATAAATTTAACCTGCTTCAGCATTGTGTTGAAACACATTTTAATCCAAGTTAATAATTATCAAAATGTTACGTTCATTGTGTCTCCAATTAGTCAATTAAAACATGTTCATTTTACCATTCTGAACATCTTCACATTCTGTGTAAAAAAATTAGAAATGTTCAGATATATTAGGAACTATTTGGATTTTTGAATCTGCTGATCAATAAACCTAAATTGTAAGATTGCTTACTGTTGTGAGCCAATCTTTTTGACTACAGTAGATATCAGTCAAACAATTGGAAATAATAAAACCTGTATAATACTTGAACTGCTTGTGTAATTCCTAATAAAACAGGTCTTGAGTTGTGTTTGCAGCAAATATGTAAAATAGTGCCAACAGAGGCTGGCTGGAGGTGAACAAGCAGCTACTGAAGGGGTGTAAAACAGCCCCACATTTCACTCCACAGAGATTTTATTTGTATATTTACAGCTGTGGATGGACGTGTTTGACTCATAGTTTGAATTATCTATAGAGTGTAGCACAACAAAGCAGGATTCACTCTGCTTAAACAGCTTTGTATTATCATTTTTTTCCTTTGAAAGAAGGAGAATAGCGCATCAATTGAACATCATAAAGCTACGTGACAACAGCATTGTTACGTGATTCCTCGTAGAGCGAGAGGACCATCAGAGGATGGAGGAGTGAATAATGCGTGAAGGATGAGACCCCATACCTGGCAGGTTTGTGGAATTGGCAGAGGAAATCATAGCGTTCATCTGGAATGGGCACTCTGCTTTCATTTGGGTCAATGGTGCAGAAGGGGAAATTTTCAGCTGCGGCCTGACTCTTTGTCAGCACGTTGAAAAAGGTTGACTTCCTGAAAATCAAAACAGCACTGAGGTCAAAGCATCGAAAAGTGCGGCTCTGGGTAGAGCCTGATGGTTTGAGAGGATGAACATAAAACACTGCAGGAAAATTATGCAAAAAAAAATCCTTTTGTGAAGATGTGAGAAAAAACAATTGAGCTTTTTGTGTAAAAATTAAAACACACACTGATAACAAGGTCAGATAATCTCAAAATAGATGCATTCAACATGGAAATAAGGGACAATTTGTATTTCTGATGGAGCTCTGCTGTTGTGCAAGTTCAGCAAAAATAACAGTCCCATGCTGTAGGAAATTTGTTAAGTTGTTCAAAATCTACAGATAATAGCATAACAGCATGTAGGATTACAGTGAAGCCATCGTTCAATCCTCCACGATGAAATTTCTATTTGCTGAGACGTATAAATCTGAAGTTCCTGCAGCTTTTTAAGTTTATTAGAAGCTATTTTGATTTTTGCAAGAACAAAAAAACAAGTTAGTGCAACAGTAACTAATGTCAGGTTTAAGGTGATGCTTATTAATTAAAAAATTGGAAATAATCAGGATAATTATTCAGTTAAAATACCAGGTTTTTCTAAAAGATAAAGAACTAGACATTTTTAGCTAATGTTTGGAACCAGACTTCCATAAGATAAAAGTCTTTGTGTATTTTTTTCTAGATACATATATTTATTAGAATTTTAGGGATTAAACATCATCTTATTTCTGTTTAAATCCCAACTACGCACCTGCACAGGCTTCAAAATACTAATATGTTTGAACATACAGCATCAAGGTAAAATGATGTGAACCAACAGAAGTCAACACATTTGTCAGAGGTATTTTTTTATTGTTTCTGCTTCACACACAGGGGGCGGGGCTTAAAACTTGGACTGCAGCCAGCCACTAGGGGGAGCTTGTTTTGTTTCAACTTCACTTCTGTTATGTTCTCATGTCCAGTTTACTACAGTTGTTCATTAATAGCAGAATTAGATTTACTTCTTTACCAATAATATTTTGGTCTTCATGAGGAACCAGACTGAAAATAACTTTCTTTTTAAAAACTAGTTACAGCAGCCAAAATGGTAAAAAAATAAAAAAAATCATTAGCACCATATTCAGGCTGATGTTCATCTGTTTGACGACTCGTTCAGAATCCTACAGGACGACGGGAGTGTCTTTGTGTTTCTGGCTGAACGCCTTGTTAATCTGATCACTCTTGATGTAACCAGCTCAATTCACTCTTATTATGACTGATGTTTTTTTTGTTTGTTTGTTTACCTAAATATGAAGAATTGGAAAAATATAAACACACAAGACTCTGTAAAAGACAAACATCCTTGTGTATTTGTTACACGAAGTGGAAGAGATCTGAGCAAGCGGGTTTCTATAAAGCGTTAAATACACAAGAATAACCTTGTTCTTGTCCACGCAGAAGAACAGCAGACAGTTTCCTGTAAGTTTTCAGGGTAACAGCTGGTTCACATCTGAACACAGTTCATTCATGAAGAAACGATAGGAAGGTTCGACTTTGACACAAATCTGGAGTGGCAGGCCACAACCTCACCCACTTCTTCTCATACGAAGAAGAAACGGGTTTCTCTGCTGTGGACACTGGAGTGGGATCATTTTGCAGGAGTCTTTAAAATCTTGCGTGCTACAATCTTAAACCACACAACATCTTAGGGAAGCTGGAATATTTTCTTTTAAATATTATTTGGCCTTTTTAATCTCATGGTTCTTTACTGCTTTAAAATATCAGTTCCTTTGAAAATGACTCAAACAGTGTTTATAGCTCTGAAGAAAAAAAAGATGTGAAACCTGTCAGCTGATCAGACGGTGACAGTAAAACAATGTTAGGGGGGGTCTTCATCAAGGCTGACAGAATCGATTTGTCCGTTTAAATCAGACCTGCCAACAATATAACAGACTTCAGACTTACCCCCCAAAACAGTCTGAGATATGAATGTATTAGTTTCCCACAGTGATCCTCCCACAGAGCTGTCACCCTTGACCTCTAGCTTCTATTATATGTGATATAAATTGAAAACAAACACACACGTTCATTGATTCAGCTCCTGAAAAAGATGTTGCTAACTATCATTCAGTCATAAATTTCTAAACATATAAAATATTCATACTGATTCATTCTCATTAGAATAAAAACCACCAAGTATTCATGTAATTTATGAGACTCTGCTGCAAGAATCAAACCTAAAGCTATAAATTCAAGGCTGATGAACGCAGAATAAAAATATCTTGTCATTGAATTATTGCTTTCCTTTGATGCTAAAAGAAAACAGGACAGCTTATTCACTCCAACAGAGAGAAAGTTCATGTGCATGAAAGGAAAGATGAGGGTCGGGGAGTTTAGGGTGCACAGACACGTTTTCCTCCCGGAGCTATGGATTCGATTTCTCTCAGATTATTTCACAGAGCAGCATGCACAGAGTGGAACAACTTTCTCTTTGAAAGAAGATTCATGCCTAAAAACTGAGGGGGGAAAAAGTCAGACACTGAACCCTTGTCTGTGTCCTGTCCTGTTATACACATATTACTATCAATAAGGTCAAAACATTTTACTAACGAGGCTTAAAAGGGTCAAATACTCACCCAACGTTGGGCAGGCCGACTATTCCTATTTTCAGCGAGGTTCCAAACCTTCCAATCAGAGGTGGTGGTTTAAGAACATCATCTCCTTTGGCCTGATGAAGACAGAGTGCAAACGTCTGCAGTAAAAAAATCACCACTTTCTTTCAGCTCTTTTTGCAAAACACACCTTTTTGGGAGCCATGTCACTCGTCCGACTTCTGTCACAAACTCAAGACAGCACATTCATTTACGGGAGAATTAAAAGTAGTCAAACGCAACCAGCCGACTGGTGCATTTCAGCCTGCACGCTCTCCGCTGTGGGCTCAAAATAGAACATGCAGCCACTGGAAATGTAAGTTGACACTGTGAGCTGTGTTGGCAAGCTGACCTGCACCTTCATATTTAGCAGTGGGTCGTATCAGTGGGGTTAATGAGAGAGCCTGTGCTGCACTGTTGGATTAAAGCTCACTTGTCAGATTTTTGGCTGCGTTAAACTGACGTTTATCCAGCGGCTGTAAACGTTATCAAACGGAACACATTCAAATCAGAGCTGACGGGTTAAATATCTTGTTTTACAGCTACAAACCCTTCAGTGTTTAACTGTTTCTGTGCTTTTTGCATGTGATGATGTTCTCATCTATAAAAACGCAGGTAGAAAAGATGAGAAATTGCTAAATATCATAAATATTTGTGTATATATATAAAGCCAAGCAGAAAAAAAGTGCAGGTTGAACAAGACAAAGATGAGAAACTAATTTTTCTAGAAGAAATCTGGGAGGAAAAACACTTGAATCTTTTCATTTTCTTTCCCTTTAACCACTTTTCTCCTGATCCAACTGCAGCTTCATCGCATCCTCTCACACAGTTTACTCCACCCCCCCACCCCCCCACCTACCCCTCCTTTTCCCTTTGGAGAGAAACAGGTGTAGCCACACGAGCACACAAAATTACAACAATTAGTTAAACATCCTCAAATAAACTTCCCTCTGCAGACACACAAATTAAAATACACAAGGGGCACAAACTGGAAGGCTCGGGCCCAGTCCCGCAGCCTGTCTGGGTTAACATGCAGAAAATGAGGCTCTAATAATCTGGATTTTGAAGTAAGAGGCCGCGCTTTTGTGGAGAAGAAGAATTCCAAATGAACAGATCTGAATTAATCATTTATCTTTTATTGATGGATGCACCCCCACTTAGGCTCATCACAATAGATGCAGAGCGTTTTGTTCGACCAAATAAATCATTCCCATTGTTTAAGGTACATTGATCAATCTAATGGCTTGTAATAGGCTCCTAATTGCCACGGAGAAGTGCTCACGAATGCAGCTCAGAATTACAGATTCAACTCTGAATTCTCACTTGAATGACAAGGAAAAGGATCCTGTTCTTCCCTCTTGTGCCAAAAAATAAACCCTGTGAAATTGAAAAAAATAAAAATAAATCACTCAGATTGTGTTATTCTAAAAGCAAAAGCATCTCATCGGAATTTCAAACAAAATCTAAGACATTAATCTATACAGATATTATTTAATATAAATAACTCACAGCAGTGATAAATCTTTTTTTCAATTTTATCAAACAAAATGACTGATTTATTCTACAAAGATGCTGCTATTTCATGATTTGTTATTAAGGAATTAAACTGAACAGAAATATAGTTGTTTTTTTGTTTTTTTAAGGTTGGAATGAATCTAAGTTCCCTTAAGCGGTAATCATCTCTGCTTATGTAGGAAAGCCGGTTAATACTTTTAACAGCACTCTGCCAAATTGTCATGATTGCAAAAAATGATTCAATTTTCTTGGCTGCGTTCAGTTGTTTGATGAGACTGATTTTTATTCACCCTTCCGAAGGTGGGGCTTTAGAGCTTAAGAAAGGGTGGGGTGGTGGTGGAGGAGAGGGGGGGCATTTGAAGAAATTGCGCCTATGTTTACTGGCAGCATTCATGCGCCATAATAGCGCATTATTATTTGCCCGTTTGAATACAGTAATGCGCATCGCTTTTCTCTGGAAAATTGCTTTAACTTTTAAAAAGGGTGTGTGTGTTGGGGGGGGGGGACATCGGAGCAGGTCAATCTTACATTATGTTCTCATCTCTGAACGTTTTTAACAAACTATAGAATGCCATTAAATTGTGACGAGAACAGGATTAATCTAGTAGAGAATTTCTCCTGGTTTAATCCGTAAATTGTTAATGTTGGATTTTTATTTATTTATTTGTATTATTATTATTATTTCTTCTAATTCTGGTGCTGAAAACTGAGGAGGCCTCCAAGCAGGAGTCTAGAACTTTTACATACTTTTATAAGAAATCGACACGCGCTGATAAAACAAAGCTGTTGTTTTTAATTAACCCCTTACCTGCAACCCCCTAACAGGTACGCAGAATGGAAGGGGGGGTAGTACGGCACGCGCAGGATCCTGGATTCTTTGGATGTGAATTAAAAGAAGGAAAAAATGATCAATTGTGTATCGAAATCTCTGTTTCTTTACATACTCGATGGCGCGTGCTATACGCAGTCTGATCTTACAGGTTCGGGTTTTGGAGAAGACCTTTATGCTGTCAGTCCTGGTTCTTGGACTTCCCACCTGAACTTTATTCACTTTCAAATAACAACACAAAGTCTAGCAGCCCATAAAAATAATTACTCCCGCGCTAAAACGAGAGACTGCCATGCGTTTTGGATAAAGTCGTCTCCAGCTGTCAGAAAGTTTGTGAGTAAATCAACAATTTTTCAAGAACCTATTGCGCATGATCTGAATATGAAAAATAAGAGTGAAACCCAAGAGCAGAGCCTCGACAATCCACAAACAAAATGAGTGAAACGCTTACCTCCTGGAGATTTGACGCGTGAGCGCAATTCTGCAACGAAAAGAGAGCTCGCGCCTTCGTGCGAGAGAGAATACATAAAAATAACTGTATGCATTTAAAAAATATATATATCAAATCGTGTCTCGGATGACAGTGTGAGCAGAGGCTGCACAGCTCATGATTGACGGCGGGGATTTCTTTTTTTTAATGGTGTTTCAGTCTGCGGTCGCGTTTCTCATTGGCTGTCATCAAACCACGGCCACGAACGCGGCCCTGAGATTGGCTGCGCCTCCTTTCCAGCTGTACTTCAAAGAACACGCTCGCTACAACTAGGTAGTGTTGGGAGCTGCGAGCCAGGAGTGAAACCGTGTGACCCGAGTCAACACGGTGAAATCCGGATCAAATTGGAGTCATACAGCCTCGATACCGCGAGCACTCTCATCTCTGCTCACAACCTGGATATGGCTACGTCTATACTTGGGGTAAGTGACTTTTTATGCACAAAAAAGAAACTAAATAAAAAAAAGTTATGCACGAAGTTGTTGTTTCCTACTTTGTTTTGTAGTAAAATACGTTTGCAGCTTTTGTAAACACGCATGTCAGTTAATCACGTTTATGCAACGAGGGATAAAAGTGAACTTTATTTGGTTATTTAAATTAACTTTTTAATTTGTTTGACACTTTGTTGCGCAAAAATCTCGTCGGACTTTGTTGTGGTTTCGCTTTGCTACTCGTTGCAGTTAATATTTTAATACTTTTATTAAAACTGGTTATTTCCAGTTGTTTGGTTGATGTTTGTTTTCTCTCCAGAATTCTTCTTCTACGTTTTCTGTTCGACTCATTTAAATTATTATACTGAATTAATTTTTTTAACTTAATTTGCAGATTATTAAATGTGAAACTTTTGATTTATTTTTCTCAGGAAGAGCCGCGGTTTGGAACTACACCTTTAGCTATGTTGGCTGCAACTTGCAACAAAATCGGTAACACCAGCCCTCTGACAACTTTACCAGACTCCAGTGCTTTCTCTAAAGGTGGATTTCACCCGTGGAAAAGATCCTCCTCCAGTTGCAACTTGGGTTCCAGTCTGCCAGGTTTCACAGTTGCAACGAGCCGAGCTTCGACAGGACTAACACCGACCAGTGGCGCGGGGAACAGCGCCTTCTGCTTAGCCTCCACCTCCCCGACCTCCTCTGCGTTTTCCACCGAGTACAGCGGTCTGTTTTCAAACTCTGCGAGCGTCACGACGCAGGAGTCCGGCCAGTCTGCTTTTATCTCCAAAGTTCACACTTCAGCAGAGACTCTGTACCCGCGGGTGGGCATGGCGCACCCGTATGAGTCGTGGTACAAGTCGGGGTTCCACTCGACCATCTCTGGTGATGTTGCCAACGGTGCGTCCTCGTGGTGGGACGTCCACAGCAACCCCGGGTCGTGGCTCGACGTGCAGAATCCCGCCAGCACACTCCAGACTTCTCTGCACTCCGGCACCCCGCAGGCGATCCACTCCCAGCTGAGCGGCTACAACCCGGACTTCTCCTCGCTGACGCACTCGGCGTTCAGCTCCACCGGGATCAGTCCCTCCGCGTCTCACCTGCTGTCCACCGGTCAGCACCTGTTAACGCAGGAGGGCTTCAAAACAGTCATCCCCACCTACACAGACGCTTCCGCCGCCAATGCCATGATTTCAGGGGGCAGTTCAGGAATAAGTAGCTCATCCAGGTCGTCCAGGCGCTACTCCGGCAGAGCAACATGTGACTGCCCGAACTGCCAGGAGGCTGAGCGGCTGGGGCCCGCCGGGGCCAGCCTGCGGAGAAAGGGACTCCACAGCTGCCACATCCCCGGCTGCGGGAAAGTGTACGGAAAGACATCTCATCTTAAAGCGCACTTGAGGTGGCACACCGGCGAGCGGCCTTTTGTCTGCAACTGGCTTTTCTGCGGCAAAAGGTTCACTCGGTCCGATGAGCTCCAGAGACACCTGCGCACCCATACCGGCGAGAAACGGTTCGCCTGTCCGGTGTGCAACAAGCGCTTTATGCGCAGTGACCATTTGAGCAAGCACATCAAAACGCACACGGCAGGCGGAGGAGGCAAAAAGGGCAGCGACAGTGACACCGACACCAGTAACCTGGAGACCCCGAGGTCCGAGTCCCCAGAACTTATTTTGGAGGGGGTGAACCCCAGAATCACTGTTAAGGATCCGTCTCCGCACGACGAGCCCTGAGGCGTCTCCAAAAAAAAAAAAAAAAA
>SSNP01000002.1:1666007-1711922 GCA_006937955.1 Pachypanchax playfairii | reverse complement strand
CCAAAAAAAAAAAAAAAAACAGAGGAAAAAAAAAAAAAGACAAACTGCACAGCTATGAAACGGGTCCTATCTGACAGACAAAACAAGGAGAAAATATTTCCGGAGGTTTCTGCAAAAATTCTAAATATATATCTCCACAGGCGTGACTTCATTCGTAAATCCACCTGAAGAAAAGATGAAATGATTTACTGTAGGCCTTTGGGTTTTTTTTATATCGAACGTTAAAAAACAAAAATAAGATAAAACGTCTGAATGCGCGAGAACCTGTTGAAGTTTGGTTGGACAACACAAGTCCCAGCTTGTATATTGAAGACTTAAACTCTGTGTTATTCTCACTGTAAATGTTATAGACTGATTGTTTTATTCGTGTTGGTATCCTGGATTTCAGGGGACTTTACTTTTCGACGCACTTTTGTGGATATATGTATGTACACGAGGCTTTTCTTTCTCTTCAACTTTTGGTTTGAACGGTTTGATTTCTTTGCCAAAAAAAGAACTATATATAAATGTTTACCTGTATAAAGTCACACGTATAATGCTTTCATTTATCGCAATTAAAACATCTGAAAAAAGACTTTATTGTGTCATGTAGATTTTTCCTTTTTTTTTTCCTTGATAGATTTTATTTTTAGTTAATTTAAATATTCTTAATTCGGTGAAAGGGTTTATTTAAAAGGTATCTCACCCCCCGGTATTTTAAAATAAGCTGAATTTCCCTGTGGGATAAATTCCTGTTTAATTCCCCGGAAAAGACATTTCATGGCCAAATGAGAATCTTGTTAAATGTTATTAATTGTGACTCGGAGCACTTCGCAGCATCACGTGTCTTGTATTTGCTATTAGGGATTCGTGTCTTATCAAATATCTAATTAATCTCCGAGACATCTATTGTTCAGTTTCACTTTATGGGGGGGATCCAGTGGAAGGAGAAGGGGGGTCACTGACAAAGGTCCTCGAATATTTATTCTAATTGTCCAAATTAACTGCTTTCATTTGCATACCAATCGATCTAAAATAAGGATCCGGATTTTTTCTCTTTAGCCAGAAACCACAGAGATGTTACGGGGACAGTTTTTTTTTTTTACTTCAGACAAATAAGGGCCAAAGAGTCAAATGCAAATGTTGGATTTGAAATGCTTTTTGCGCTCCGCAGTCAAATGGTCCCTGCGTGTTATTTGAATATCAGTGGCCCCGCACTGAAAGGGTTCAAGGATGCTCCCTGACTTCTTTGTGTGTGCTTACCCAGTGCAAAGTCCGACTTCCCCCCTCACACACACAAAAAGGAGAATAATAATTACAGCGGGAATACGTGGAGGAAAAGCATCTCATCCAGACAGGCTTAAAGGAGGACGTTAAAGTGAGCAGGAGGCAATAGAGGGGAAATTATTTTCATTTCCTTTTGTCCAAAAAAAAAAAAAAAAAGGCGGCCACATTGTTAGAAAAAACAACATTATGTTTTCAATTTGTATTTAATAAAATGTTTTAAAAAACACTAAGGCTCAGTTTAAAAGGATGAAATTGTCTTTCCGTTGACGCTTTAAAGGTGGACTAAATATTATTTTTTGTTTTTGTCATAAATTTGAAATTGTTTTCCTGAAAGCTTTTCAAATAAAAATAGATAAAACATTTATGCTAAATAAAATAAGAACGGAATGTTTAGCTTGATAAAATACTGACTTCAAGATACAAATAAAAATCTGATTTAATTAGCACCTTGATTTAAAATAAATTTAAAATGGAGTTTTAAATCTTTTTTTTTATTTCAGTGCAGTTCATGAGCACATCGTGACTGTTTTAAATAAATGCATATAGATAAATAAAATTAGCCTGATTTTTTTTCAGAATTATTCAGAAATAAATAAGTAAAAAATAATAATTTGTACCTCCAAATATTAAGTTGCTTTTAATTAATAATGTGTTTTAAATCAGACTAAATTCAGATAAATAATTTTGCATAATTTAAATCAATTTACATCCTGAAATTATCAAAATGAAAAAAGTTTTGACAAGAAATTAAAAACAAAAAAGTCTGTTTTGAGGTAAATAAAACCCCAAAAGAATTTGAGTCTGAATGGAACGACAACTTGTTTTTATTGTGTTCAGGTAAATAAAAAGAAGTTCAACAGTTATTTTAAATCAATAAGAAAATTGATTTTAATGATAATTAATTTGTGTCTTTTTACACAGTTAAAAGAAGATCTGAGCGCGAGCTGCCCTGCAGGTATTTGCTGTTCACTGCCTCCCTCTACTGGAGGAAAATAACATCAACACGGTTGGAGCAGCTACATTTTCTGCTGAAAATTTGCAGAATGTCCAAAAATCAACAGTCACGAATGAAACACATGCAACATTTTGTACTGGTTTGTGAGAGTTAAGGTGTGTAGAAAGTTGGGTGAATTGAAGCACTTTAATTATTTCTATCTCTGCTCCTCCTCCTGCCCGCTCGCTCCTCTCTCCTCTCTCTGCTTCTGCTCCTCCTATCAGCTGTTCTGCCTTTGTTTCCCTCTGTGCTTCTTCTTCTCTTCTCACCGTCTCCACTGTGACGTCTGTCTCTACCTCGGTCCTCCCTGCCTCTCTCGCGGCTCCGACTTCTGTCCGGCTCCTTGGAGCCGCTGGGCCTCTGCCGGTCCCTGCTGTTGCGCCTCCTTCTCTCTTGACCTCCCTCCTGCTTGATCTTGCTCTCGGGGCTGTGGTTTCTACTCCTGCTCCTTCCCCTCTCCGTTCTTCTGTGTGTATAATCTCCAAACTCCTCTTTAGGTCGCTTGAGTCTGCTGTGAGGACTCGGCGACCTGCGTCTGTGAGAGGACGCCTGACTCTTGACTCGCCGCTCGTCCTCAGAGCCGTCGTCCCGACAGGACTCTTTCTTCTTCTGGCTCTTGGACTTGTGAGCATCTGAATCTGAGTCGCTATCAGTGCTGCTGGAACCCGAGGAGTCGCTCGAGCTGTCGCTAGCCTTCTGCTTTTTCTTGTGTTTGCCTTTGCTTTTCTTCTTCTTCTGTTTTTTGCTCTTCTTTTTCTTGCCCTTCTTCTCAAGTCGATCGAGTTTCCTGTAAAAACAGGAAAAGAAACACTCGATATGTTTTTCTGACAGTTGGGGTTTGCAGTAATACCCAATCAGTCACAATTAACTCAGTTTTTAAACAGTGAACGACCTGTAAGTTTTTTGGATACACTTTTCATTGAAACTAGAACACGTGACATTTTTCAGAAGTGCATCCTCTTCTTACCTGAGCAGCTTCTGTTTTTGTTTGGTTGTTAATGACTTCAGAAATTCCACCTCAGGGTCGTCTTCCTCCTCACTAGCCACATACTCCTGTTGAAACATAAATAATAAAACAACATGCAAACCAAATCTCTGCTGAGATGCTTTAAAAAGACGTTTTATTTTCTCTCACTTGACTTTCAGCTGCACAAATAACACTTCTGGAAACGCATGTCATGTAGTATTTATCACAGCTTTAGTTCTCGCTCTCTCAAGGGTATCCTACTGTATATGTGTGTGTTTGTATATCGTCTCATTCACGTCGGGATGACAGTGTGAGACAGACAATTACCTGTGATGGATCACAGACAGTAGAATTCCTATCAAGGACACATTTTTTCAGGGCAAACCCACTGTTTCGCATCTCGGCCATTAACTCCGAGGGGTGCATCGACGGACCTGTTGGCACAAATCACAGCTTCAGAGTCCCATTGATGTGGAGCCCGTTACCATCCACCATCTCCCACAGTGGGAATTTTACAGGCGGCTTTGTTAACAGAATGGTACATCAAATCAACTCACTCCACTTCCGGCTGAGCAAATCATATAACATCATTCTCCGTCGAAAGCGGCAGTTAGGAGGAATCAGAATACACAATAATTACTTTTTTCCTCCTTCTCCCAGCGCAGGAGGGGGACCATTACAGCACTCCACCATCAGCCCCAAACTGCTGGACTCTCGCAGGGTAAACATTACTACTTTACAGCTCTACTCGCTGATTACAGAACTGGGAATCAGCCCGAGGCTCGGAGCTGAGAGCCGAGCAGAAAGATGGGAAAAACTCAAGAGATACACAAATATTTGATGTTCCGGATCAAGGACGTTTAACAACATGTTATCATAAATATATATGTGATGGTTTATTTACTTTTTTTATTTTTTTGGTGCATTTTTTGACAGTAAATGTGCAAATAAGAACATTAATTTTAATTTATCTTCTATTTATCAAATATGTTAAATAACATTCAGTAGATTAATTAGCATTAGTTTAAATTCTAACACTTTAAAAGCAACTTTTACAATAAATTTGCATAAATAAAACTTTAGAAAGGAGCTAATGGGGAAAAAGTTTAGGTGCTGTCTGTTTATTTTACTCTTTTGATTATGTATTCCAAACCAGAAATATATTTGATTTGTGTTTACTATTTTCTTTTTTTTTTGGTCAGAAGCAGCAGAATTTAGGAGAACCTGCTTTAAAGCCTGAACGTCATTTAGGATTAAGTTATGTAACAATCTGAGTTCAATGTTTTTGATGTATGAAGTCTAAAAACAATCATGATAAAAAAAAAAATGTTAAAGCTGCAGCCAGTAGCTCATTAAAGTCACCATGGTAACGGCACACCTGCATCTCTCGCCCTCTGTGACTGCGCAGCCCCAAGACTGAAAGACACAGCGTAGCTAGACTAGGAATTAAGCCTGAAACAAGGTCGTTGCATAAACCTAAACATCGTACTGAGTGAAACGTTTACACAAATGAGTTCAAAGGTGATGAACCGTCCACGGTTTTAATCTGTACCTGCTGCTTCCTCTGACGCCACCGAGCTGGCGTTGATGCCCGACAGTCCGAACAGGGGACACTCTCTGTCTGTGTTCACGTGGCCCCATTTGTGACATTTGATGCATCTCACGTTACGCACCTGGGAATTAAACCATCAATTACAAAAAATCAACAACCAATGAATATTAAATAAACAAGAATTAGACAGTAAATTAAACTGAACTTAAAGTGTATTTGACATGATTCCAACAAAATATACGTTAAATATGAAAAATATTTTATGCTTTAGGATTCTTAATCCCACACTTCTACAAAGAACTGCGATATTTCACAATTAAGAGAGTTTGAAATGTAATTTAGTAGTGCTTTTACTGATAATTAGAGAGGCCCTTCCATTAAAAACGTTTTTTCTGAGGTTTCTGTTGAATATTTTAGCTCCACAGGTGTTCTTACCTTCATAGTGGGTATAAAACAGGTCAACAACTTCTCTTTCAGTTTTAATCTCTCAAACTACGCAGGTGGTGATAAAACCCGAGTTCGAACGGCCTGTATTTGTTTCATCACAACTCCTTTGTTCGTTAGTATTCATCAGCTCCCGCAGTTTAAACCACGCCTAGCATGCTGCTGGCTAAAAGCTGTAGAATAAGACGTAACAAACAGGAAGAGACTGTGTTCTGTTGCCATGCGCAGCGGGGCAGGAAACAGTATGCCGTGCTCTCATAGGCTAGTTTGTTAGCCAATCTGAGTCCAGCAAATTCAAATAATGAATATTAATGAGTTGCAGCCCAAAGCCTGACAAATTTTGACGCAGATAGAATGAAAGGTCTGTCAATCAGTGGGTCCTAATGTTTTTTAGATATAAAATGTTTCATATTACAGGTAAATACTGAAGAAATAACCACAAAGTCATGAAATTTGTGTGAAATGGCCTCTTTAAAGGTAAATGTTAAACTTTAAATATTGAATGATTTGACAATGAGACTTAGACCGGAGCGGAGTATAGAAGAGACCACAGGAGATGTTGTGACTGGATGTATGAGGACTGCAGCCAGGGATAATTTAACGAGAAATGTTTTCACTAACAATCGGAGTGGAAGTGCAAAGAGACGCTGCCATCAGCAGACTGCCGTCGCACACAGTGGACGCAGACCAGGAACGTAGAGTGAAGCCGACAGCAGATTTATCAAGGACTATGAGTAAATTCAGCTCAGAGAGAACAAGAGGGAATGATCAGATGACCCGGACTTTTTAAATAAAACTCTTGTTTTCTTCATAAACTGATTAAGTTGGAACATCTGATGAATGTTTCACAGGCACAATGTCGAGTCTTTTACGTTGACATGAGTTTGACTCTGCTTTGTTAAATCCCAGTTTTATTAAGAGGTCTGCTGGTCAGGAAATATTTGCAAAAAAAGTTAAAAAATAGAATTCAGTACCTGGATTCCAAAGGGCTGATCTCTAATATTCATGTCATCTTTAGCATACCTGGAAGATGGGAAAAAAAAAAAACATTGCACAAAAAAACTCTAAACTGACAATAAAAAAAATACCACAAATTAGAATGTTAAACATACTTTTCTCGAGGAGCCCCTTTCTGCCACTCAAACTTGTACTCATCGTCTCCCTCCTGAGAAACACAAACATCTTTATTACAAACACACCGGATTATGGAGCGTCTTTTTCTGCAGTTACTTCCATTGTTGTGACTTTATAAAGAACTTGATCATCAGTAAACATTTCACTCCACAGCGCTTAATAAAATTCTCAGAAATTCTTAATAATTCTATGATTTCCATAATGCTCAAAAGATGTTCAAAAACTGTAAATGATCATTAGTGACATGTTTAAAAGGTAGTTAGTATTAAAAAAAGAGATAATTAACATACAAAAACATATAATTTCAGGATTTCGGAAGGCATATAAACTTCAGAAGCTACAGCTACATAGCTTGAGATTTAAGATTATAAAACATTTTAAATGTTAACATTACCTCTTTCTTGTCCTCTTCAGGTCAGAAGCAAATATGGAAATAAGCAATAAAAAGAAAAAAGTGATTTAGTTTTATCTATTATTATCTAAAGAGACGCTGATTTTAGAATATTTACCTTTGGAAGCTCCAGGTGGGGCATCATACATGAAATTGAGGCCATTTTTAACGCGATCATCCCCCATCAGCAGCCTGTGAGAGAGAAATTTATTTGTTTTCTTTTGATGATTCTCATCTTGATTTAGAAAGCGCGAATGTGCATAAGCTTTAAGAAAAAAAAAGCTAGGATTTTTTTTGTAGAGGTGGCGGCTTTATCGTTCAGGTTAAAACAAGCAAATGATGGAAACAATTTTCATGATAATTAACATAAGGCAACTAAACTGAAAGCAGTTCACGTTAATAAGTATTTGAATCCAACCTGTTGTTGTAAGTGTCCTGCTCTTTCAGGTATGCTTGCATAAGGTCTTCTTGCTTCTTCTTTTCGAAAGTCAGTTTCTGCTCGGCGATCCATACCTGAAAGTGACAGAGATTAAACTTTACCTGCATTTCAAACCCTTTCATCTTATTACATAGCATGTAGCATCTATCTACACGAATGAATTGTGTTGTTAAATATTCTATTGATCAAAAATATAGTAAAGTCAAAAGACAACTTTGGTCAGAAATTATTTTGTAAGTTAAAAACTTGCCTTTCGAGCACAAATATGATGGTAGTACAAGACCTAGCTGATAGATGATAGCATAACATAGCTTTTTAGCTAACAGCCTAAGCTGGCGTCATTTGCGTCATGAAAAATAAAAAAAATGCTTTAGACTCGTACTCACCTTCTTGATATTTGACTTCGAAGCAGGATGAAAATCCTTCTTACACATAAAATTGGCAAACGACTTCCCCATGGCTGATAATAAGTGTCGTTAGCGGAGAGAAATAAATGATCCGATCCTTGGAGCTACAGGGGTTGACTCGCTTAATTTACGTCCCATTGGAGCGCCAGGAAGGCGGAGTTTGTTCAAGAAGGATGTCATATCCGCTCTAGTGTCTCCTCATCACTTCTAACCGGGGCATGCGCTGTTTGATCAATGAAGAGTAGACCCATTAGCTTAACCGCTCGTAAACAAAACACTGGTGGTGAAGTTGATTTCACATTCGTACATCAATAGATCTTTATAATCTCTGTTCTTTAAACAGGATGAAACAAGGCGACAGACAACGTCTCATCTTGTAATGTTAGTTAAGGTAACGCAAAGTTTTGGATAAATAATAATCGAGAGTTTTTTTGTAACAATTTCAGTCCTCGTGGAAACAAAAAAGAAACTAACTTCGTTTTGGTCACGTTACTTCACTGCTTCCGTGTCAGTGACCTCATGAGTAAGGAGCGAGAATAGAAACTGATACCGTCAGCGTTCAGAGGACAGGTACGGTGTATTTAAAGTGTTTTAAACATCGCATTTATAAACCACGCTGTGGTGTCACTACAGATCTTAGCAGCTTTTGATAAGTAGCCTTAAATCTGTCTGAATCAGTTGCATTGTTATTTCCATTTATCTGACAGTGTGTGACAGAAATGCACCCATCCTCCTGTGACACCTTTGTGGCTCTGCCCCCCTCCACTGAGGGACAAAACATCATCTTTGGGAAGAACTCGGACAGGCCCTGTGATGAAGTCCAGGAGGTCGTGTATTTTCCTGCCAGAGATCATGGTCCAGATGAGAAGCTTGAGGTTGGTGACACATATAACCTACACACAGACCTTTCATTTCCCGCAGTGTGATCACTTCTTGCTGAAGAAAGATTTAAGTTCAGCTTTTTTCTTTTTGTTGAAAAAGTGCACGTACATAGAGATCGAGCAGGTCGCCCACACCTATGCAGTGGTACTGAGCAGACCAGCCTGGCTGTGGGGGGCCGAGATGGGAGCAAATGAGCATCAAGTATGCATTGGAAATGAGGCAGTGTGGGGCAGAGAGAGCGCTGATGGGGAGGAAGCTCTGCTCGGCATGGATCTGGTCAGGTAAATCCTTAACCATACATGGCTTAATTTACAAAGGAAGTTTGATTATGTATAACAAACATGACACATTATCATATTTGTCAGTTCTGAGTATTTAAAAAAAAATTCCTGTGGTTCTGCAAACATTCCAGACTGGGACTTGAGAGAGCCGACACAGCTGAGAAGGCTGTTGATGTCATCACTGAGCTGTTGGAGAAGTATGGTCAGGGAGGATCATGCATGGAAGATGAATGTTACTTCACTTACCACAACAGCTTCCTCATCTCAGACAGGAGAGAAGCGTGGGTGCTGGAAACATCAGGGAGGTACTGGGCAGCAGAGAGAGTGGAAGGTAATCCTGCAGAAGAACACATGACATAAGCCTCTAAAATATTAGACTTTTATCAAGTTCATACATTTATTTTTATTTGGTTTAACAATGGCATTTTAATTTTTGTGAGCTCAGTTGACTAGTTTTAACATAAAACTCAAAGGAAACTCAGTAAAATACATATTTTGTCCACCAGAGGGCAGCACGTGCACTAATTTTCCCCTTCAATCCTTTTAGTTCAATTTAAGGAATTTGAAACCTACAGATGTCACTGCTTTATTCATTTTATAATAATTTAGCTGATAATTAAAAAGGAAAGTGGAATATTTGCAGAATCGGTGTAAGTGTTTTTCTGATATTTTATTATGTTGCCTTTTGTGACTTTCATCATTTTTTGCTCTTTTCTAGGTGGATGTCGAAACATATCAAACCAGTATGCAATAACTACCAAGATAGACAGAGAGCATCCAGAAATGAGGGAGTATGCACAAAGCAAAGGCTGGTGGGACGGAAAGACAGAGTTCAACTTTGCTACGGTTTATTCCTATTTGACGACAGCCAGAATAGAGTCTGCTGGGAATCGATACTGCGAGGGGAAAAAGCTACTGGAAAAACAAAATGGTGAGTTAAATGTGACATCAGCTGAAGGAAAGAAAAAAAATCTCTGTTAATGTCTTGTCTTTTTTTGCTAAAGGTCACATTACTGCAGAGGTGATGATGGACATCCTGCGAGATAAAGAAAGCGGCATCAACATGGAGGGCATGTTTATGACAACAGGAAGTATGGTGTCTGTGATACCAGCTGACCCTGATCTGCCAGGGATTCACTATTTCACTGCAACACCAGACCCTGAGAGGTGCCAGCACTTTAGCTCATAAGGAACTCAGTAAATAAAGTAAAACTGCAGTTACAGCAGATCTACCTTTTGCTTTTGATCAACAGGTCAGTTTTTAAACCGTTCATCTTTGTGATAAATGCTAATCCACTGAAGGACACATCTTCCCCCAGTTTGGGTGCAGATGATCCAGTAAAGAAGAAGCCCCGCTTCCAGAGCAAACCGGACCGGAAACATCCACTTTTTGTCAAACACGAAGTCATTTCTGCCATCATTGAATCCTACAAGGTTCAACAAATCAGTTCTGGCATAAAATCTGTTTTAGATGTTCAGAGACATCAGAGATTAGGATGAATTTGTTTTATTATATTCTTTACAGGACAGAGGACAGAAGATCACAGAAAGGATGAGGCAGCTCGAGAAAGAGACGATGAAAGAGACGGAGATGATTCTTGAACGAGGCATCGAAGAACCGGATCTTTTAGTGAACCTGTTCTCCAACTCTGTTCAGAAGGAGGTTTCTGTTTACAGCAAAGCCTGATAAACCTGTTAACATCTGAAAAATGAGTCAGTCTGATGTAAACAAAAAAAAAAAAATTAACACAAGCAATAAAAAAAGGATTCAAATGTTTTTTATTCTTATTTGATCAAATTAAATACAGACTAAAATGTATTAGGAGGAAATACAGTGTCATAAAGAGAAATAAAGTTTTCAGATTCTATAATATGGAGAAGGCTTTTGCAGCATGAACATTTTGTGAGTTTGACTCATCAGCACACAAAGAACCTGAACAACAAGGCCGACGTGTCTAATCTTTATCTGAGCTGACGAGCGTTCCCTCTGATTAGCTGTGACTTCAACACTCGATGTGTGTGTGAGCTGAGCAGAGGTGTCAGAAGTAGAAAGTAGAAATCCAGTCCAGCAGCTATTCCAACTATCAATAAACCAGCTGAATTCAATTAGCACAACTCCTTTACCAGGTAGATGAGCTAGTTGGTGAAAANGATTAAAAACATATAGTTTACTTGCATTATCTAGTGCTGAGGATAAGCTGCATTTGTTAAAATTAATCAAATGCCAAGTTTAAAATAATTCATGTGTCAGAACAAAGTAACTTTTTCACCTGAATAAATACTTTCCCACCTGACCTGTCGGTCTAAATTAAGTGTTTATGTAGTGATTTGAAGTTCTATTGATATCAGTTTCTTGATTAAATGCCTCTCAGGAAGCCCCAAAGATATTTAAGCGAGTACTATGGAGATGGGGTGTTATCATATGTGGCAACTATTTGAAATGAATCTATTTGGACTTTTTTCACTGTAGGTTTCCCAAAGATATTGTTCTAAGAAAACAATGGGAGCTGGCTGCGCGACGAGAAGGTTTTGTTGCAACTGACAGATGTTGTGCAGTGAGCACTTCAAGACAGAGGACTTTGACAGGACAGGACAGATTGTTCGTCTTAGACTTAATGTCATACCATCTGTCTTTGACTTTCCATCTTCTCTCCAAATATATATATATATAATGTAATGTATGTGTGGGTGTTTGATAAGGATGAGTTTTATGCATGTGTACATGACGTTTGACACCGTTTAAATTGTTAAAATTGTTAAATTAAATTGTTTGGTCTCAAATATTTGGAATCAAAATAAAGAGGTCATCGCATTTTTTCCCCCAGTTAAATAGTTGAGGCATGTAAGTGCTTATTGTGAAATTTTATTATGATCAGACCTGTTTTACGTATTTTAAGAATAAGGTCTCAAGTGCCTCCGACTCACTTTAACAGCGACTGTCTGAGCTGCTGGTCTGCCCCAAGATGGCCGCCGTATCGGCACGTCAGCCAAGCGGCCGGCAGCGTTGAATGCGGGGTCTATTGATGTCTATGTGCACGTGAGTGTGAGTGCCGTAAAGCAGGTTTGTTCTCGCAAGATTAGTCGGGTCCGATCCACTGAAAGTTGCAAGCATTGACTTGTATAGAAAGCTTTCTATACAAGTCAATGGTTGCAAGTGCTGCTTTCAGGACACAGACCCCGGAGGGAGGGGAGGGACCCACGAATCACCCCGCCAAGTCCTTGTTTACCCCCACAGGGACACTAGAAAACATTTATTGAGGTGAAAAAACTTACTTAGTTCTGCTTTAAAGAGGCCCTTCCATTAAAAACGTTTTTTCTGAGGTTTCTGTTGAATATTTTAGCTCCACAGGTGTTCTTACCTTCATATTGGGTGTGAAAACAGGTCAACAACTTCTCTATCCGTTGTAGTCTCTCAAACTACGCAGGTGGCGATAACACCCGAGTTCTCCCGAATTCAAATGGCCTGTATCTGTTTCGTAACAACTCCTTTGTTCGTTAGTATTTGGCAGCTCCTGCAGTTGAAACCACACCTAGCATAAAAGCTGCAGCATAAGACGTAGCAAACAGGAAGAGAGAACATCTGATGTTGCCATGCGCAGCTGGACAGGAAACAGTATACCTTGCTCTCATAGGCTAGTTTGTTAGCCAATCAGAGTCCAGCAAATTTGAACATTGAATAATGAGTTGCAGCCCAAAGCCGGCTAAATCTTGACGCAGAGAGATTAAAGGTCTGTTAATAAGAGTTTTCTAACGTTTTTTTAGATATAAAATGTTTCATATTACATTATATTAATACTTCAGAAATAACCACAAAGTCATGAAATGTGTGTGAAATGGCCTCTTTTAACACAAATACATTTAGACAAACAGGTATCACTGTGTGAATTTTTTTTAATGCATGTCCTTATAAGGCACAGTGGATGTGACCGTTTTACAGTTGTGTCTGTTTAACTGACATTTTTCAGACAGTTTATGCCCAAATTTTTCCCATTTAATTAATTGAGGTAAAGGATCATGAGAGTAAATAAAAATAAACACATACTTAAACAGAAGTAAATGCACATTCATCTTCCATAACATGAAAAATTAATTCACAAGATCAGAAGTTTTATTATTCCAGTGATTTCAGCAGACTTACTTCCTTTTTCTGAAAAATCCCTTAGTGAGCAGCCTGTTTCCAAATACCTCGTGTTTAACCTGCAGAGGTCGGCTGAGTTCAGAACTCGGTGGTTGTGATGATAAACACTGATTTTATACTGAAAATCCTGAAGTTAATCTTCAGTTGTTTGATACTGTGATGCTGATTCTACAACATAGAAACTGTGCTTTAGGTACAACACATCCAGAATACAAAAAGGGTCCGAAAAATTATGAAAATGAGCTCTACCTCGTCTTTAGTCCTTTATAAAAGGAGGAATTGTGTGTCTGCATAACAAATTATTTGCTATTTGTGTTTTGTTTGGGTTTTTAGACCCAAAACCTATTTTTTCTACTTTATCATCAACATATTTGCATAAAGTTAAAGACAAATTAAAGCTAATGTACATTCAAATCAAGCAAAAGCATCAGTAGAGAGTTTTTTTTAGTCATTTGAGACTAATAATCCCTTAATCATCCCTTTTACTAAACTTTAGGTCCAGTTCTCTTTCAGATTGACTTCCAAATACAGGAAGTGGTTCTCACTGTAAAGCTAAACAAGAACGTTACAGTTAAAATCAGGCAGCTGAAATGTTGTTTCTGAAAATATGGATTAAAATGCTTAAAGTGGTTCAGAAAAACATACAATTTCCCTTTAAGACCGACTTCACACAGTTAACAGTGCATGGAGGAGTTTTTTAGTTCATTTGAGGTATAATGAGGCACCGCAGTGCTGCAGTGTGAAGACTGAAAAATAATATCTGAACTGAAATCCTGTTTGTTTGAGATAAAAATAAAAAAACAACTGGGCTTTTATTTTATGTGGTGAAGTAGTAATGAAGCTGACTGTCTTCGAAGCTGTACTCCTGCTTGATGTGCTGAAGCACGCCGCCCTGCTGCAGCCGCGTCCCGTACAGGATCGCCTCGCCGCGGTCCTGCGCCAAGCCCACCTGCAGGAGCCAATCCACGAGCTCGCAGCCGAGAAAACACTCCAGCATGGTCTTCATCCCACACCTGAAAGTCAACAGGAAGGTCAGGTACAAGACTCCGCCTCTGACACCACAACTCGACCAGAGTATTTAAGAATCTGTGGATAACCTCCAAATATATGTTCACACAAAAAAACAGGGACCATGTTTACTCAAGAAATCCACCTCAAACCAGATCAGCTGTGAGTAAGACGGTAAACTCTCACCTTCTCTTTTTAACGATGTCTTGAAAACACTGGTGTTTGTGGTATTTGGTGAACTGGGTGCAGGTCATCCTGATGTCATCCGGTAAATCAGGATTCTGCTGCTCCTCTTTCTTCTTTCCAAAGCAGCGACTGTACAACCTAAACAAAACAAGTCCTCAGTATAATACACGTTGTTTATGGGATGTACAGACACTAAGAAACTCTTTACCTTTTTAATGGCAGCAAAATAAAATGCTTGTCCAGCCCGAAAAGAGCAAACGAGATAAAACCCTGTCGGCAGAGGAGAACGTTCTCCATGAGTGTAATTAGATTATATTTTAGGACGTGTGTGTTTATTCTGCTCACCTGTCCGAAGCTGGCGATAGCACAGAAGAACTGCAGTTCCAGGTAGAGTCTCCCAGCAGCATGATTACAGAACATCCACAAGCAGCTGGACAAATTCTGTTAGACGATTAAAGAGGGATTATATTCCAGAGATTACAATTAGCCTGCGGGGGGTTTCAGAAACTACAGAATCAACTTTATTTCATGAATAAAAAAAAAAAGTTGTCGTGGAACTGATTAAATCTCAAACATTTCTGAAGAGATTTGCCTGAAATTCCAACAAACATTAACTTTATTCAGTAAATTAATGGAGCGAACCCTTCATCACTGAGCTGAATGTTTTCTACAGCATGCGTTCACTTTCACTTGTTCCTGTTCAGGCTCACTGGTGTGTAACTCCTGCAGTCTTTGGGTGAGAGGCGGGGTCACACCCTGGACAGGCCGCCAGTCAGTAACAGAGGAGCACCACGATATCGAACAATTCCAATCATTTGCATCAGTTTAGTTTTATTAAACAACGCAGGAACTGAACAGTGGCGTGTCACTCACAGCCAGGAGGCAGACAGTCAGAAGGAGACACAGGAGCATGTGACGCGCCACTTGTCTGTCAGAAACCTGCTGGAGCTCCTCCATCTTTGAGAGAAGGCAGTCGGTGGACTCACAGCTGATCTCACAGGAACCTGAAGGGGGCAGCAGCGCGACATAAACCAAGAGTCTGGACTGACATTTCAATCCAAAACATTCTGTCTTAATGTAAATTTGTATCTGATAAATAAATAAACAGCACATCAGTTGTTTATCAGTGACATACTTGCGACTGGAGTCAGGCTGTTGTTTTTCCTTGTGCTGATGAGCATGTCAGGCATGGGCGAGGCTCGAGCGCAGGGACACATGAGGCAGTCTGATAAAGTAATAAAAGTCTAAATCAGTCTCAGTAAATTACACTTTGTCCACTCGCTCCAAATGTAAACAATAAAACCTTTAATCACAGTCATTCAGCACACGACAACGACGCTTCCTGCTTCTCCTGCGTGAAAGAACATGATACTCCTCTTGATTTGATAAGAATAAATGTTACTGTATCAGAGTTACGAGAGAAATTATCAGCTGTTTCAGGTTCATCAAGGCTCAGCAGCAAAATGTAGATCAAACAGAAACAAAACTTCCAGAACACGCCGACCTTTCCTCTGCTTAGTAAGAGATGTTTTGCATGATCACGTGCTCAGTGGTAAGTTCATCTTATCATACTTCCTCCAGACAGCAACGCCTGTATTTCAGATGGTTTTCTTCAGTGTTTACATTCTGATTTTGGAACTGAAGTCTTCTGGAGCAGATGTGTTGTAGATAGATAAATAAAGTTTTTTTTTTACCAACCCGTTCAGGTATAGTCTGCGTGTACCTCTGATCTGTCATCAAAAGAAGTACCTCCGTTTCCTGCTGAACACTCTGGTTGTATCAGAGTTTGATCTTCTGCTTCTACTTGATCCTGAACAGCATCAAATGAAGAGTTTCCATCTTGGTTCTGTTCGGCGTGCGCCCACGTTCCTCTGCTGAGACACACAAAACAGCCTCCCGCCAGCAGTATGCTGACGCTCAAGACAACCGAGGTGCAGATGATCTGACAAAAAACACACAAACAGCTTTCTGTTATAACAACAAAACCAGGGTAATGATCACCGGACCAGGTTGTTACCTGCAGCCTGCCGTAAAAAAAACTGGGATCGATCGTGTCCTGAGTTTTCTCCCCAGTGACGAGGAGAACAGCTGTTACCACCGATGGAATCCTGTTACAGAATCAAGTTTGTTCACATCAATTAACAATAAACAAAAACCAGCTTAACGACAGTTTAACAAAACTCGTCTATGTCATAAGTGTAAATAAAAGCAGAAAGTTTGGTATAATAAGCTGAAATAATCTCACAATAATCAATAAAATAAAATGTTTAAAATATTTGATCTTTATAGTCTTATTGTTCTCTGTGTTTCCTGACACTTACTTCCTCTTTCCTTCATTATAGAACTGATGAACTAACAGTCTCTTTCTTTCAGTCTTTTCTGCATCATTCTTCCTGTATTTCATCTTTTCATATTTCTCAAAGTGGATTTTATTTTAGTAGGTTTTCTGTTTACATTCCTGTGGTCGCATTTTACACAACCACCATTTCCTGTTATGCTGTAAGCAGCTTTTGTTCTGACAGTCATTAATTAGTCAATGTAAAGTGGAAAAGTTTTTAAAAGAACGACACAGCTGACAGCTTTTTGGATATTTTAGCAAATTGCTACTGCAGCTAGCGGCTAGTTGAGTCTGTTGCTTTGTTTTACTTTCCCCTGATAGACTCTGAAAGACAATCTCCCTCATTTGCATCCTGTAACGCATGTGTGACAATAAAACTACATCACAGAAATTTGATGAACTAAAGCAAATATAATAAAAAGAACATAAATGCTAGAAAAGTAAATACACAAAATTTTAAAAAGTGCATTTTTTTAAAGAAAAATATTGTAAAAGGAAACATAATGGTAATGTTTTACTACAACTTACAGGTACTTTATTGAATTGATTCAAATATGTACTTTTTTTCAACATTTATTTAAATCATATTGGTATTTTCTGAACCTTCCTTTTGATGGCATGTGTTCATGCACACAAACCCAAACTATAATCATCCAATTATGTTGCACAAACTCTGGTTATGACTCAATCTGTTAGCAAACCTGTCAAACTAACTTGCTTTTATTTACTGGGAGTTAAACGTGACTCACCCCCAGCCTGCAATAACCAACAGACCTCGTGATCCCTTCAGATCATCGTACTTTTTCATGAGCACCACCGAAAGCGCTATCAGTCCTAAAAAAACACATTTCCATAATCAAATTAACAAGAAATTCCACAGTTTGACTGTTTAAAATAGCAGTTTGTCATGAAAATACCGCATGCGTGTGTACCTGGCCACATGTAAGTGCTGTAGAGGGAAGTAGACAACAGCGCGAAAGTTAAAATCTGCCCGATGAAGTCGTCTTCTTTCACCACAAAGTTCCACAGAATCATTCCAACGCAGCTTAACAACTAAAACCCACATCACGAACACAGTGTAAGTGTTTACTGACTTCCAGCTGCACATCTTTTAGTTCTGTTTTCTATAAAAACAAACTGGAGAGTGTTTACCAGCTGGCTTACCTGGGCCAAGAACAGGTTGACTGCAAACATGTGAGGCACCCTCCTGAATTTTTTACTTAAAAACATGACGGTAATTGTCCATAACTGAATAAAACACAAAACAAATAAGTCAGATCTGTATATGAACATAAATATGTTACATTCAGAAAACTGTTGGCTGCTTTTTAATGTTTATGTATTTACACAGCTGAGGAAGAGTTAAGACGTATAGAAATGCAAAGCACACGTCGGCATGTTTCACTCCTAAAACTATATTTAAAGTTCCTTAAAAGTTCAGCTGAAAGTGAGAATGAGGAAGTAGATGCAAGTCAGCGAAGCAGCTGCAAGGTCCACGTTTAAAAGATCTTAAAGGACGGAAACAAAAAGGAAAAACATTAACTGATACAAATGGCTTCAAGCCAAATGACAGTCAGTCTGATTCTACGAAAAACAGAACATAAGAACCAGCTGTTAAAGACTCACTAATGAACAACAAGTCTGCACATGACAAAGTGTTGCGTAGTTTCTTACCAACACAACTAAGCTCACTATGCTTGTGTTAAAACTGACAATCTGGAGTGAATGCATCAACCGCTCCGGATCCATCCAGTGGACTGTGAGCAACCAGGCCGAAACGTACATGATCGGAGCCGAGAGGAAGGTGCTGATCACCATGCCAGAGGTTACCTGTAAGGAACCACAACAAAACAGCATCTGTTTAGAAGTGGAAGGAACTGAAACTTAGAAGATACTGATAAAAATACTCACAACTTCCAGCTCTGTGTTATAATAAACTGCGTAGATGGCCACACTCGGAGCAGTGGGGAAGACTCCGTACAGGAAGGCATAATCCGAGAGGCTGGAGTGATTCATGGAGCTGGTGTTGTTGTTATCCAACAGATCAACCATGTCTTTACAAAGAAGAGGCATCAGCAGCCTGAAAGTCAAAACAACATAGAGAATTGAACCATTTGGCTCGAGACCTCGAAACCAAGTCTCAGCTTGTACCGTCGTGCAGTCTGAGTCATCAGAACAATTAACAGAGATCAACATCAAAACACAAACAGTATGCATTGTTTCTCATAGAAAATGTACATTAGCTGTAACAACAGCTTGATTTCACTCACAGTTTTGCTGTAATCAGTAGAATCAGTGTCACGACTGTGGATCTGGTTAGTTTCCTCAACTGGCCCACCATGGACAGACCCAAATAAAACAGAGCCGCCCCCCCAAAAGAGTTGGCCAAGCCATCAACGAACTCGGCCATGAAAGCAGGAATCGTGCGGTGCAGGACGAAGTGGGCGGAGATGCCGACGACAACCATGAAAACAATGGGGTTCTTCAGGACCTGCAGAACTACGAATCCCACGATCTTCACTTTGCTCTGTTGGTGGTTTCCCTGATTCTTCCACTTCTGGATCTCACAGAAGGCAAAACCGATGGGGTTGAGGATCATCAGGGACACGGGTGCAACCAGGTAGATGTACTGCAGGTACTCTGGGTGTGTACTCTGGTAGAGGGCTTCGACTGTGGATCAAGAAGAAGATGAACAGGTCTTAAAATAGTCAAAATTAAGAAAATCTAAAGCCTTAAAACAACATTATACTAGTTCTACTAAAAGAAAGCAGAAGCAACAAAGAGAAATTAAATGGAAATGTTGCAACAAGTTTTGGAATATGAACAGGAAACAGGTTTATCCAGATCAGCTGTGATCATATTTCTGTTTTTCCTGTTGTGTTAGTGTGATTGTAAATATATTTAACTATGTACATTTTCTGCTCAGTTGGGGGAAATTAGAGAGTTTGGGTTGAGTTTTTTTACCTGTAACTTGCAGCAGTGATAATCATCAAACATGAACCATGTGTGGTGCTTTACACTCACCTATTGGAAACCCCAAAGCAAAGTCATTACTTTGGGTGGCAAATATGGAGAAGAGCCCAGCTTTACTGAAGCGACTGTCAGGACTGGAAACAATCAGTGTGAGGACGCAAACAATGACAAACACACACACTTTGGCGATAAGGATGCTCCAGAGAAAGGGCCAGATGACATTGCCAAAGTCCAGCAGCACCATATTTTTGAACAGCAGTGCTGGGAGAGCAAATTTGGACACAAAGTTTCCTAAACCTTTAGCCTGAGTGGGGGTGATGATGTTTGTCCTTCCTGCAATATAACCGCACAAAATGATCCCAAAGCACTCCAGGAGAGCCGGGAGGAGTTTGTGTATGGACATGGTGGAGGACGAAGGAGAGTTGTCCCCCATGTTGTAGGAAAAGTTGAAGCTGTTCATCCTGCTCCATGATGTGTCCATGATGCTGCTCGGGCCCCCCGTGGTGGCGGACGTCAGGGCTGCTGTGTGGTCATGCTAATGTCGGTCACTGCTCGGCACTGCCAGACACTGAGGGGGAGAATCACGTCCAGTTACTCACTTCAACTAAAACACTTACATTTAACATTTTCAAACAAACTCTGAAGTTATGATCACACATTAACAAGAACTATCCTCCACTTGTGTAATTTCTTGAAGTCTATCTCACCTTTCTGACAGCGGCTTCCCCCTCTTATGTGTCGGTCAAAGGTCGGTGGGAGCAGCCGGTGAGAGCAAACCAACACGTTAACATTTATCCGGAGGCTCGGAGTTACAAAACGAAGCTAAACTTCCAGTTCTATTTAAAAATATCTTAACTAACGTTTCACTATGTCGCATTACATACAGACGTTACTTAACGCCCCGCCCACGCTACACTTTTCAAGGTCTCTGATTTGTCTACGCATCTCCACCAATCACGTTTGAGAACAGGAGAACGGAGGCGTGGCTTAGATCGGGCTTCTCACCCTGCTGTACGGTGCCAGTTTTCATGATTGTCACTGACTTGTTTATTTGACTAAAAAAATAAACCCGCACACTTTTTGATAGGATCCGTAGCTTTGAGCTCAGATTGATTTATTATGTCTGAAACCTTTAGTCAAGGATTTAAATAAACAAAATAAAAAGGTAAATAATAAAAATTTGTTTAATAACAGACAAAAATGCAAAACTACGTACACATCTGCTGTGCATTATAATAAAAGTCAAAGCTGAACTGTAGTAGTTGCAAATGTCTTTACAATATACTTTTTTTGATTCCTACACTATATGTCATGAGAAAATAAGACAACTGATCATTAAACCAACCCACCTACAATTCAATTAAATGCTGGTGAAGAATTTCCTTCATTAGTCTTTGGATAAACAAGAGAAATAAAAAAAGTATAGCTAGAATTTTGTTTCCTATTGAAACAGTTTTGTAAAAAACAATCCTATCAATTCATCTCGAAGCACTGTGTCTTTAATTTTTTTATTAATGCAGAAAATATTTACACACAATAAATAAACAAGCACATATTGCATGCTTAGCATGCAGGAACATGATCTGTCATCACAGTCCCAAATATTTTCTTTCCAACTAAACGTGGAGGAAAAATAGGACGCTGCATAATATATTTTTTTACACACTTCTCACTATAAGAGCAATCACATGGTTTAATTACTCATCTGAATGTGTAACCTGCAGGAGATACTTGAGATGTACAACAACAGCTCTACAGATGTCAGATTTCACAGTGACCAGTGATTTTAAATCACAGGCCTCTGGTTGTCAGAGACTTCTGGTTAAGACCAGCAGCTCTTATTTTTTGTGTGTTCACTATTGATGTTACAATATGATGTCAGAAATAGTTTATTTGAAACCTCAAATAAAAAAAGGATATAAAACTGAGCAGTTGGTTAAAATTTGTCAAAAAATGTGTGAGTATGTGCCTCTGTTCTCTATGTTGCCACTAGAGGGCGACATAACCCAGTAGAAACAAAGCTGCAGCCAAAAGACTGACAAACTGTGTTTTTTTGTATTAAATTATTTTTTAATTTTGTTTACATTGAGCTCAAAAACATATTTTTAAAAATCCCTGTTTCCCCTCTATTTTTTTTTCCAGTCCTGCATCACACCAGGACTCGATGAGCAGAGGTGAGTGTTGATTAATGAGAGTAATTATGATAAAAATGACAAACACTTTAGTAAACGCATGTAAGTCTCCACAAGAAGGAAAATCCAGTGATCAGCTGGAAGGGTACAACAGACTCTGTTACACTTCAAAGTCCAGAAAAAAAGCAAACCCTTTATCAGTAATAGACTCTTTGACTTTAATGTCATCAACCGAGTCCATAAACATGTGTTGGCTCATACATGCGTCTCTTTACTCTGCCATGAGGTAGAGCTGTTTCTATTGGTCTCACAGCCAATCAGGAATTGCCGTCATTATTTTTTACAATAACATTTCTCTGTTCATCCACGTGGACAAGCCAAATTAAGTTGGAGAGGTTAAAATTTCTAAATTATAAAACTGATTCAGACACAATCACACATTTTATTGCTGCTGTTTCTGCAGTGGCTTCTGGATAAGCTGAGCTTTCCCAGAGAGAGCAGCTCCACACTATCCTGTCAGCAGCCACATCAGAAACAGGGAGCAAGTGATGTATAATACATTAAAGCAAAGTTCTGCTTTCAGACATGACAGCACAGAGGGACACTGGGTAATGAGGCAGGCCTGCACACTGGGAACACGGCCAGATGTGCACAGAAAGCTGGGAAGTTAGCGCAGCAGCAGATGTAGGGACACATCAGTCTGACAAGCAGCATTTGACAAGCTCATAGCGTTTGCTGATGTTACAAGACAAAACAAGGAAAAAAGACAATATAAAGGATTAAATATTCTGATTTCTTTTCTCTGTGTTTCTAGAAAAGTTAACTTATGAAACTAAATATTAAACCTAACAAGGTTCTAAAGTTAATCAAACTTTTCTGTTAAATATGATGATGTTGGGGTATCTTGCAAAACTGTATCTCTAAGATTACCTGTAACAGCATTTTTGTTTGCTAAAGTCCATTAGCTGTGGCGGCCATCTTGTATTGAATGGACTTTTTTGGTTGTCGCTCCTGTTTGTTGAAGCTGGATGCAGCTTCATGTTTGAGAATATGAGTCTAGCTTTAGTGTTACAGCCAGAAATCTAGATATGTGACTCATCTGGTTTCATAGTTCAGATGATGATGTTTTTTCATGATTCATGCTACGGTTCTGGAGGAAACATAAATAAAAGACAATTACAGTGATTGTCTGGTTGTTTTTGAGGATGGCAGGAGGATTTTCACGGTGCTCGGACGCTGGTTTGGCAAAGTCACCAACAAACTGAGGCAGCATCAACATGATAACCTGAATGTTGATTCAGAGAGACATCAGTGTCTGCAGGGGATCAGTGGGTTGTTGTTACAGTAAAGCTGGTTGTTGGAGGAAAACAACAGTGTCAGATGCAACATATGGCTGCGATGATGCTGATGATGATGTTGATGATGGTGGTGGTGGGGGGTGCAATAGGCCTGATTTAGGCTGATGAAATCTAAGCTTTCACATGAGACATCATGCAGCTGCAGAAACAAATGATCCAAAGTAAAACTCTCATTCTGTTATTCTTTTTAGATGGTTTATTGTTCTCCGTTTAAATCAAACTGACTTTCATTAAAATAATAATTAAACACATAAAAAAGAGACCTGGTATGAGTCTGATGTGATGTAGCTGGAAGTGCTGGTTTTGGACAAAGGAGGGGACTTATGATGTCCCATAATCCTCTGCTTTCAGCTCTTACATTGTTATTGTTTCAATGCCAAGCAGAAAGACACGGAGTAGAAATAAATCTGTACATCAAATGAAACCAGAACAGGTGAGAAGTTCTATGAGGTTCATTTCAAACTGCTAACAAAAATGTTTCACCTTAAAGCTGGAGTGCGTAACTTCTGTAACTTCTGTCGCCCCCTAGCGGAATTTTTGCGTCATTACAACAATAAAGCTGGCGCTTCCATATGACGTAAGCCCAGCTGCCACCGCTTTATCTCTGCCGTTGTTATTCCAACCGGTATCTGTCTTAATCAAGCTTCAAATTCAGTCTGTTTACTTTACCTGGCTCTATATTTGTTTCAATAAATATCATTTCATTGTTGAAAAAATCAAGAGAAACCAGTAAAATATAAAAATACTGGTAAAAAAACCTTCAGCGTTCAGGTTGGATTGTTTACAGGTTTGATTGTTCACTTTAATCTACATTTAACAGTTTGGTGTTGAAATTTATTAGTCAGCTGTTGGGGCCACAATGATCTATTTGTCTTATTCAGTGAATTTTTTCAGTTTTGACACGATGCAGAATCCTGCAATCAGCTGCACTGATCTGACTGACTGAAAAACCGTTACACTGGCAAACTGACAGACACAAACTGACAGACACAAACTGACACAGATAGAGACAGAATCAGCTGATCAGCTGGAACTTCGGCGCTCTGGGTTTCATCTGGTGCGCATTTTATATTTTGACAGTGTGTGCGGACCTGCGGACCACTTCTGCACCCCTGAACATCAGCCCGATCTCTTCTCTCCACCGAGGAAAAGCGACGCCGATACAAATTCGCGTTTGCCTTCTCCTTCGGTCACTTTCCTTCTTAGCCAATAGTCCCTCTGCCGAACGTCCAGGAATTTTATTTTTTTTTCGTGGTAGGATCCACTTCCCGATAAGTGTCTCTCGGCTGTTTATTTGGATTCTCCGCCATGTCGACCTTCACGTTCTGCCGGCTGCTACGGGACGCTGCGTTCTATTTCTTATTATTTTTCTTGTTGTGACATAAAAGACGTAATTTCATGTGCGACAGCGCGGGAATGTCGCAGTCGACACGCAAAGTAAAAATGATATATATTGAAAAATACCGTGAGATGTTTGAGGAGCCGATCGGCTTAATCTGCATTGTGTCATCTCCTCTGATAGTGGCTTGGCTGAAATGGACATCCACGGACATGTAAAAGTTACGCACTCCAGCTTTAATTGGGAATGTGTCTGTCTGTCTGTTAGCAAAATAGCTAAAAAAGTTATAGATGGATTTTTATGTAATTTCCATAGAAAGGTCAGAAATGGTGTAGTGAAAAAGTGAGTAGATTTTGGAGATGATCCAGATAACAGTCTGGATCCAAGAATGTTTTAATGGATTCTTCATTATTGTGAGATCAAGCTGTTTTTAACAAATCTGCATGAAACTCTACAATAAATGATCTGAGTGTTTGGAACAAAACATACAGGGTGAGTTTCCAACAAGAATTGATCTGGATCATTGTAAAATTTTAGATTCTTGGATCTAGAAAAGAAAAAAAATAGGAAACCATCAGATTTTTTTAATCACTGCAGAAACAAATTATGTAAAGACTTGCAAAAAACATGAAACGATAGCTTGTGTTCTATACAAGCTTTTCTAGTCTGTCCATCCATCCATCCATCCATCGATCCATCCATCCATCCATCCATCCATCCATCCATAAATGGATGTGTTTTACATTTACAAGTGTTTTGTGTGTTTTCTTTTTTTGAGCCATCTTGAGTGAAATACAACCATCTACAGATTTGACATAAAAATGTAAAATGCATAAAAAAAAAATTCAGAAAATATATTTTTTAATGTAGAAAAGCTAGTAATACTTCCCCGTTTAGCATTTTGCTATATAGAGCTATCTTTTGATGCTTGGTTGTCACTGCAGGTTTGTATGATGTCATAATATAAACTCAGACATGTTTACTATATTTTTAATCATTATTTGACTTCCTTTAATTCTGAGGAGGATTTTTATTTACATTAATAAATATTTATTAATAAAATGGATCAAATATTTTAATTTCTTTAAATTAAAGGACTTGAGTTAAAGTGCAACTGAAAGTTTTTACCTCTACAGTCACAACGTGACAAATCGTATTTCCAAAAGTCATTTCACACATTTAAGTAAAATAAATAAAGTCTTTTTTTTCTGTTTTTCAAGCATCTTTGTGTCTCCAAGAGGCCAGGTGTCTCCCCCCTTTGGGTCTGCACCTCCCTGCTCCATCAGAGCCGTGATGGGTCACGCAACTCAATTTCCTCACATGGCCAGTCCGTTCAATCAGCCAGTCACTCAACCACGCGTCTCATTCATCTCACTTAGTGACAAATCACCATTTTGGCAACATTTGAATTGGAGAGACTTACCTCAACCCCCCCCTTTCTTTCCCCTCTCTGTCCAATCACCGGAGGTCACCTGAATTCATGTCAGCATCTCTGTCCAAGTCGGACCGTCACAGCCTTTGTCATGTTCATGTTTTGGGATTCAGGCTGAGAATTTATGTGTTTCACAGCCGCTTTTTAAAAGATTTAATGTTCACTGAATCTGAATAAAAGCATCAAATATCTGCAGGGGGTAGATGGAAACTGGACACACTGGACGCTCACGCCTCGATGACGATTGGGAGGATTAGAGAGCATTTACAGATTTACAGATTACTGGCAGCTTTGACCAATATGAATAACACAATGCTCCAAAATAAATGTAAAATCACAGTTATTTCCCTGATATTATTATGTTTAAAGGTTGTGTATTAACTATATTTAAACAGAATAAACATTTCAAATCGTTTCCTTTGATGAGCTGAGAAGCGTCTTATATTTAAGGTCACCTTTCTCTCGGATCACAGCCTTTTAAATTTACCTTCATAGCTGAGAATAATACCCAACATTCAGCAGACACCACTCCTCCACGCTGTTATCTAAATAACAGCCTTATTGGCTTGCTTTACCCCTCAGTCGCAGTCAAAGCCCTTGATGGATGAATGTGTGATATATTTAAAACGGAGGGAGGGAGGCTAAACGGTCGGATGAAAATCCCATTTTGCCTCACAATCACCAGAGACAAGTGCAGGTTTACATTAACTCATTGTGATGTGGTCACACAGCACTATAGTGATTAAATGTCAAGCCCTGATTGCTACTCTCATGGTGTTTGCTGATATTTGAAGCACAGAAATGCAAACAGTGAAAAGAAAGCCCAAACACACAAACGATCACGATAATAATTCTGCACAAAAGTCCCACAAATCCAAGGAAACAATGACATGGTGCTGGGAAAAAAAAAAAAAAAAGTAACCTACTTTTACGCTTTAATAGTATGAACAAAGTCTTTAATGATGACTGCTTCATGAAAATTACTGGTGGGGTAACTAAACCTGAAATTCATTATTTCTACATGACATTTTTTACATGAATACATGCAGTAATTAACTCCAAATCTGTGGAATGCCCTACCTTTGCCCCTTCGTGAGGCTGACACTATTGATTCTTTTAAAAGGCAGCTGAAGACACTTTTATTTGGACGAGCTTTTGGTTGACTGGACTTTTGGCGTGATTATTATTCTTTTTATCTTTTTACTGTTTATGCTGTTTATTGAAATTGTGAAGCACTTTGTGATTTTTATCTGTGAAAGGTGCTATATAAATAAAGTTTATTATTATTAATTAAAACCCTCCGATGAGCACAGCGGTGTTGCCTCAGGTGAAGTTGGTCAGCTTTAATTCTCATGATGAATTTATATGATGGTGGTTTTTAGGAAAGACACATGATGGACATTTTTCACACTAAATTCACAGGATGAAATTCCATTGTAGCCACAAACAAGTCCAGTTCCAGGATCCGTTTAGACTGCAGTTCATTTGATAAGGTTAAAAAAATAAACATGGAAAACTACGGAGCCCCAAGAGGACATGGGTGAAAAGCATGAGAAATGACTTTTTTTGCCCTTTCAGGGGTTCCGTACCTGATACCCTAAACATGCTACATTTCATAGCAGCTGGTATTAAAGGTGATAAAGAGGATTTTGTAGCAAATTTAGATGTCAAATTTACTTTAAAATCATTTTATCAACCTGTAACGGTCTTGTACTTATGGTTTCCAAAAAAAAGTTATAATATTCATAAATCATAAACCTGGTGAGGCTTGAGATAAAGTGACCAATAGATAACAAACCCGTTTCGTTATTTATTGGCTACTAGATTTTAAATCACACTTGTACCGCTATGAGTAACAATAAACAGCCTTTTTCCACTGATGATCGCGACATGTTCGAAGAAACAAAGTTGTTGTAGTTCCAGAAAAAACTCCAAAGGTTTGTAAAATAACATTCACAAGAACAATATAATATTTTGGAGATTGGAGTCATTTTGGCCTCAGCTGTTCCTTAATCAGTCTCCTCAGACATAAACTCTGTTTCTCCAAACTGAGGCTGTTCAGGTAAGACTTTTCTAACTTTTACACAGTGGCACTCTTCAAAACGGTTAAAATGTTCCTTTAGGGAAACATCATAATGTTTAAAGTTGGAAACATTTGTGAAAGACAAAAGTAACAATTAAAAAAAAAACATGAGACATTTGAATTTGCGAGATGACCTTAGTTTTATCAGCGTTGCAGAATATGATAACACCTCAGATTTGATGTTTTATAGTAAGCACAAGTCAGAAGAACCAATTTCAGACTGTTGAGAACATACATTTTTCTGAGGTTTCCGACTAAAAGGCAAAAGGTAAGAAAAAGCGAATAAATTCTCAATCAGTGCTGGAATTTAATCCAATTAAGCAGCAACTTGCAGCTACATCACACTTGTTTCTATGTTTAAAGATTTAAGTTATTTGTAATACGAGTTACTGTATATAGATTCCTTAGAGCTGCAGAGAATTTTAACCTCATCACGATCAAAGTTTTTCTTTCTTTTAACTGATTTGGATTTCCAGGTCAAAGTTGTTCTAATTTGGTTCATTCTCACTGCTCTGAAAGCGTGACTAACAGACTCTGTAGATAAATGTCAACCAAAAATAATCAGTGATAGAGACAATAAATAAATGAATATATAAATACATATAAATAGCAAAAATAATACCAAATTTACAGCATTTCTGCTCTAAAAGGAGGCAAAGAAAAAGCCAAAACGCATTTTTAACCGCAAATTTGCTTCTGATTTTTATTAGATTGAACCAGAAAGAGATTCTCAAATAAGTTATCATGCACAAGTTGTGTACAAAAACATTACAGTACAAAATTAATCCCACAAACAATGCTGTTTATGACACAGTAAAATGTTAATATCCAGCAGAATTGTCAGTGTTTACACTTTAAAAAGGAAAGGCTCATTCAGTTAACAAACCGCGGGTCGCTTACAAACAGTTAAGGAGATAAAAAAATACAGCATCATAGAAATGACCCCAGAAAAAACTAGTACCTTGTTGATACATCTAGAAATATAAAGATTCACAGAAATAACAGCAATAAGAAAGAAGTGAGGAGAAAAGGAGAATCACGAGGCTACACGATCTCAAAACATGCCGAGTTACAACTACAAGAAATGTTTTTCATGATCCGCTTCAGATAATCCCCCGACAAAAATGGGGAGACACAAATTATGTACAAAATTCATCATCCACGCCCAGTACGGAGGGGTCCAGATGTTAGGTCAGCACTCGTCCACACATAAGGCATTTAAAATGAATTCAAAGAGTTCCTCGATAAAAGAGAAGGGTTAGAGTGAAAGTGTGGATCACAGTTTAAAAGAGCAGCTCTTCATTTTTGATGAGCACCTCCACCACTTGTCTCTGGTAGCGGATGTCATTCAGAGCTGTCATGGCGTCCTGGTTGGGCGCACGCATGAGGGTGGGCCCGAAAACGATGCCCAGGTTTTCTGCACTCATCAGATTGAACTTTTCGTTCTGCGTCACCCTGAAATGAGTAAAAAAATGTTAAAAAATTACATCCAATCGGTTAATTTGGGAGTTTTATGGACTCAGTTAATTAAAATTTGAGGAATTGAAGGTTAAAGTTAAGTTTCGAGGGACATAATTAACAAGAAATTTGAGGTAGATCTTTGTTTGTTGTTTTTACAGCAGAACTTTGTTTGGATGACTCACCTTTTTAAATGAGCCATGAGGTACTTGAGAGTTTCTTTGTGTGATTGTGGCAGCAGAGCGAGAGCCTCGCGGAAAGCTTCCACCTTCTTCTCTGGATCTGTGAGTTCTGGCACAAGCAGAGAAAGACGTGATTAGCATGAAAGAATTACTGAATGGGCCATCAGGGGGGCGTCGTCTCAGGGGCCTGAAGGGTAAAACACTGCCAAAGCAAAGTCTTTATTTAAAATTTATTTAGGGTAATTATGTTCTTTTCTTGATTTTTTTTCTCAAACAATTGGAGCAACACAACAACAAACATACAAAATCCCAAAAAACTGCAAAAACATCCAAAAATATACAACAAAAAATAAATATATAAAAGTGACTGCAGACTTCTAAACCAATTGCTTTTCCATGTCTGTACTTTGAGCCTCTTTTATAATTCATATAATACTTTCAGAGTGGTCAGACCAAACTATGTGACCAAGTAATGCACTTCCTGTAGCGCACTAAGAGCCATTAGTGTGGAGGGGTTGGTTCATATTGCTGGCTCAGGTTTATTCTTTGTTTTTATCAACATGAGGTTGCTGTGTGGTTTGATTCAGAAAAGTAAATTCTACAAATACATTTTTCATTAAGTTCGTGTGGAGCAGAAATAAAAACAGGAAATTCCAGTTTATCTGCTGCCATGAAATCTACATAAATATATTGTCATTAAAGAGTCACTGAGACTGCGGTGTTTAAATTTCAATATTTGTTTTCATCCATTGTATAAGCTAGCAGGGCCGGTTCTGGGCATAGGCAGACTAGGCAATTGCCTAGGGCGCCCTCTGCTGGAGGGGGCGCCACATTTTTTTTTTTTTGGACAAACTGTTGGACACAGCATTCATCTCATGTAATGAGCAAAATAAGTAATAATTAAATATCTATATCTATCTATCATCTCTACTGTTCATTGTAGTATGAATAAAAAATTTTTGCAATGTAATCCAGTTATTGAGTTATGTTGTTTCTGTTTTGGGCAGTAGGGGGCGCCAAAATCCTTTTTCGCTAGGGCGGGCACTCTAAGCTAGTGTCTGTGTAGCAAACAATTTCACCTAAAAAATAACAAATTAAATTTACCACCTATAGAAAGAATTTTGAGTAACCTCAGTTTGGAGGAATGGAGTTTAATGCAGAAAGGATTTGTGGGCTAATGGCTAGTCCTGTTTTCTCGGACCAACGTTGACTGTTGCTGCATCCTAAACAATTTAAATCTCAAAACCTTTGCAGTGATTCATGTAAACTATTTTAGAAACTTTAAACGTCATTTTAAAAATACAAGCTTATTGAAATATAATAACATTCTCTCTCAAAGTTCCCCAGGCTGCACCGCAAGCGTTTACTGCCGCTATTAGCTCCTGCTAATAAGCTAAGAATTTTGTGTAAATGACTATAATTTAAAGCTGATTGCAATATAAGGTTCATTAAACAGAATTTGAATGTACCGTTTTAATGTTTTACAATGGCCTTGGCTTGGCTCTGACTAGCTATTAGCTTGTCAACTTAGTCTAAATCAAACTCCAAGCTCCAAGATTTATAGCTCATGTCAAACCAATTGCTTTATTTGGAAAAATAAATGCAGGTAAAGTTTGTAACTTGAGGGATTTCATGACAACATGAATAAAATAACTCCTCTGAGCCTGTTTTTCATTAGATGCAGGTGCTTTGATGAGTTTGTTTAGCTGTGACGTACTTGCAGCCTCGATGAACTGGGGGTAAGCTTCATATGAGATGACAGGAACTGGCAAATCCCTGAGGTACAGTTTCAGAGCACTCGTGATGATGTTGATGTCTTCATAGACGTTCGCTGAGATGTCGGTCTTTTCACCATCTGTAGAGACGTGTGTGATAGAACCAGGGAAGCAAAAGGAGGAAAATTAGATTGTTCGGACAGAAAATGGCTCATATCAGCACTTTTACATCACAGGGTGAACTGAGAGGAGACTGAGACGTAGCAGTGGGGGAAAATAAAAATCGTGTTTTTTCCATCTTTTTTTTTGAGAGTATCAGCTATCACCTCTCTGGCCTGTTTAATTCTGACTTTGGCTCATTTATGCATGCTTTCCAGTGGAGTCCATGGCCTACTTGTGCTGGCAGACTGAACATCACAGCGCTGTGAGCTGGAATGACACTCTGTCATGGATGATCTCCTGCATGCCGATCTGGCTCTGACTTTCAGTCCACTGCTGCAGGGTTTTTTCTTTACAGTTAAAATTCATACTGCACTGGCCCAAGACAGGTTTACTCTCCACTAAGTCGACTGCTGAATCCCAACACAGCCACATTTAAGGCAGTGCATGGCTTGTAACCCCTGAGGTCTGTCCACACAGGGAAATCCTGCGTGAGACGGAGATGTCAGGATCTCCAGTCCCAGATGGACGCTAATCCTTCACAAATAAGTCATTTTTTTCATAAATCTGAAAAGTTGAAAGTCTTGTATAAGAAATATAATCTCTTCAAGTGTCATTTATGAATACACAGGAATCTATAAAACAAACAAAACGAACCTTTATCAAATCCCATCTTGACTTCTTCCACTGAATCACTAAACCCTGAGATTCTGTAGAGGCCTTCTGACTTCAGTCCTGCAGGAACAAACATGGAAAAACAAACCTTCAGACATTGTCAAATCTGTCAAGATCGATGTAGAAAAAAGATCACAAGCATTTAGAATTGCGTAATTTGGAAAATGATATGCATAAAAATTAAGGACGAATTGTCCACAGTGTCACGTAACGAGGGAAACCGGGCCGATGCAAAGAGTTTTCTGCACCACTGGGCAAAATGATAAAGACATAAATCAAAATCAGCTTCAGACATACATTAGAGGGCAGACAATGAAGGAGCTGCGATTTTCCTGCACAGCTGAATGATTTAACTGAAATGCAATCAGCTAAGGCAGCAGGAAACAAGAGTAATGTATTCCTCATTACACATTTACAATTACCAGCGCTCTCATCACTCCTCTCAGACACTTTCCAAAAGCAAAACATTAACTCAGTCTGTAATTGAATCAATTTTTAACAACCTAAGCAGTACGTACTGCAGATGCAAAGCAAGCCGTTTAACAACAAGCAACAGCTTATTTCAAACACTTCCAAATTTATTTGCCAAAAAAAAAAAAAAAATAATAATTTAAAATTTGAATCATTACACATATTTAATATAAAAAATATTTCAATTAAATTAAAACAATTTTTGAGCACATACGGTTTATTTAATTGAAACTGTTTCTACTGAGAGAATTAAAATTCATTCCAAGTTAAATATTAAACGGATATTTAAATATATGAAATGGAACATTTTTTAATGGGACCTGATAAATTAACTAACCTCGGGATTCGATCTCTCGGATGCACATGTCCACCACCATGGGCCGAGCCGTGTTGTACGCTCTCACCAGGGTGGTGAGATCACAGCTGTACACCTTACGGATGTGTCTCAGGTCCGGCTTGCAGTCGTTTGGTACCAGAGCTGAGCACTCTTTGTGAACATTCATACCACAATCTGTAGACAGATGGAAGAGAGACGATGTTTGTCAAAAAATAAAAATAATAATGACAACAGAGACAAGCTCTGTAGCAGTCATCGACCTGTTTGCACTTGCAAATTAACATGTAATTCTATGTAACTGACCATGTAAAATGCATTTTTTGACATTGTTAAGGTTTAAAAATGCATCTGCATGATTCACTCAGAATTTTTTAAGAATTTTTTTTTTTTTTTGCAACTGTAACCAGCTGCTTTTGTCTCTATAGGTCAGAATAGATGTTATATTTTCAATTAAACTCTTCAAATTGATTTTATTTTAAGAGCTATTTGAATTTCCCACAGGACTTCACTTCCAAAGATTTGTTTATTATCAGGTACTGAGAATGGTGTTTCTGTTCTGAGTGAATCGGACCTGAGGCCGGTCTTCTCATCGATAACAGACAGATAGACTCTGCTTGCTAACAGAGACACATGTAGGCAGTTAGAGGATCAGTGGAAACACTGGTGCCCAGAGGAGGGCCAGTCATAGCTGCCGCACGCTCTCTATTCTTTTCCAAATCCATGCTCACACACATTGTCTGTGGAAGATGGAACGGAGGCGCTGCGGGCTACAGAAGACCTAGTTTCCCAGACTAAAATGGGGCAGCTCTTCAGTTCTCAGATCTTATGAGATGTCTCCGAGTTCTGAAAGGCTTTTGTTTTACAAAGGCGATGCAATGTTTGAAAAGCTACCTCGGAAAGCCGATCTCATCCGACCCCACTTCGATTAATGTGGGTCCCCGGAGAAATCCACACAGTCTGAATTTATATGCATTGATGCCAAAATGTAATTACCTTAAGAGATGATTCTCTTAAAGGGAGGAGACAGGGAGAATATTAGCAGAGGGCATGTCATCAGACACATGCGTGCTGAGATGTCCATGTCACTGTGAGGACATTGAAGGTCTGGGGTCCCGGGTGGGTGGGGAGGGACCCAAGGGACGCCAGGAAACAGGAGCTGCAGCATCAAATGTGACCCTGAAGAGGTTTAACGGTGATTCTTTGCTAATTTCAAATCAACATATTCTCATCAAATCCAGCTGAAATCGATCTGTTTCTGAATGGAACAGAAATCGATTTTGGTATGTAGCCCCCCCCCCCTTATATAAAGTATATAGGTTAAATAGGGGTTGAGTCGTGTGACCCAGCTCTTTAGTTATAACTGGCTGAATTTTAATGCTGCTTCCACACTCTCACAGCCCTGCACCTCATTAAAGAGATATGCCAGCTTTGTTTTCTTTCACGCGCATGATGGGATGAAATTGGATGGTTGGTGGGAGGAAGGGGGGATGTACTCTGATGAGGAAATGTGCCTCCACAAGCACAAGCAGAGGCTTCGCTCTTTGGCACTCGACCAAAAACAGTTCACAAAAAAAAGGGGTGGAAAAACATGTTTTGGTATGCAAATGTAGGAGCCATGAGAGACTTTGGTGCCCTAGATTCTTCTGGCTGGAGTTGAATCTGAAGGAATGGCGGCATGTATGCTGTTGATAAGGATTGGCTTTAACCATATGGGTCTTTTAAAGGATTGTTGTCAGCTCACAACCTCAGGATGTTAATAATTAATATCAGAGCTCCCGCAGATTTATGTGGCACACTTTGTTGCATCAATAAAACATCAAAGATGCACTTCAGACGGCGTTGTAGTGCTGTGCTGCAGCTGGAAAGGGATTCCCACAAGAAATAAAATGAAACAAACAGAAGAGCAAATGCACTCAAACAACCCTCCGTCACACAAAGGAGGATAAATTCAGAAACACTGAAAGTGATCACTGTTCACGGGTGAATGTTTTTCACGCTAGGAGTCATAATCCATCACATGAAAATGATGAGAACTGAGCTTTAAAAGGCATCAAGCACATTTGGCTTATTGTGTGTCTTCAGGCCCAGAATGCAACAAATCCACAAAATCATCAGTGTGGAAATGCAGGAAGCTTTTGCTACTGTAATAATCATGACAGGATGTGAAGCAGTGACCTAAAATATCTTTTTTAAAACAGACGTTTATCTCAGCAGCTTGTGAAATGAGCAGAAACTAATTCTTCCATGTTTGATCCAACTAAAAAAAAAAAAAAAACCAAAACAGGTCAAACACAAAGTTTTACATCACGTAACACGTATGTTACATCACAAACTATTGAGTTCTAATTTCACCCAGTTGCACAAACCGTAATCCCCAAACTACTGTTGAGATTTTGGATTAAAACTCGGTAATCCAGCTCCGAATTCACTGTATGCCATTTAACCCACATAGATGAAAAATGCTCAGTTTGTTTTAAAGTGCTCAGACTGTTTATATAAGGTTGCTTTAACAGAATTAAGACCCACCTGCACATTTGACCCCCTGAGCCATCAATCCCCACATGAACCTGGCACAATGTTCACACCAGTGAGGCCCCCGAAAGGTATGGACCTGCAACAGGAATGAGAACAGAGACAGATGTTAGTGACATGGACAGAACAGGGGGTTCCTGCTGACATTTACATCATCGCCTTCGCCTCGGAGGAGAAAAGGTCACGCTGCATGTGTGGAAGACTGATGGGACTGATGTCATTGTTGCACTGCGAACCAGGAGATGTCTTCACAGTGAAAGTACAAGTTGCCCGGAGACCTTTTAATAGAAACAGTGGAGGAGAAAGATTCTCCCACACTCCAGTGGGTGACAACAGCTCAGCCAATCAGAGAGCCCTCTGAACTGAACAACAACAAACCAAAAAGCTTGTTACAAACCAAGAGGTGCTGAGTTTGTTTGTGATTATTTATTGTTATGGACTAAGTGAAGGGAAGGAAAACTGTTGTGAATTAACATTATTAATACAGATAAACACTAAATAAATGTTAAAAGGAAATCCAAACAACTAACACATAAAAATATAGAACAAAATTCAGTTATAGTCTCGATTTAAATGTTTTTCAATATTACTACTAATTTACGATTTTTACTGATTTGCAGTGGTTCAGATGTCATTTATAGGTAGTTTTATGTTTCCATAATCCAAATAATACAGTTTAATTTCATTTTAGGAGTTCAGTTTGATAACATGGATTTATTTTGTGCTGCATTTGTACAGTACATCTTGTCCATTATTTAAAAACATAAATTGGATTCGGATGTTTGGAAGAACAGAACAGACGCTGCAGAAACAATGTGAGAGGCTGAACTGCAACAATCAGCAAAACGAGATACATCAGCACTTTTAAAGACTTGATGGGGATATTTATCCTGCTCTTTCTCTGTCTTATGAAAAAAGCCAAACAGAAGCCGAACACTGATCCACTGTTTTGTCTCTCCAGCAGTGTAATCTCCCCATCTGGTCCTCAAACTAACAGCAGTGGTCCGCAGCTCCACCGGCACATTTTCTTTTGATGAAACCGCACCGGACAGACCGAAAACAGCTCTGTTTTTCATCCTTTCTCACACACCCTCCCTCCCTCTCCTCTTTTCATCTCCCACATAGTTGGGAAAGAGGAGCAGCGCCCTGGTCACACATGATGACACTAAATCATAAACAGCTCACAAGTGCTCATCAAGTTGGACAAGTCTTACCTTAAAGTTGTGGACCTTTTCAGATTTGGGGCTCCGGTCGCTCTCTTTCAGAGTGGCTCTGCGAACCAGTGAGGTGAGCTGCGAGTAGGCTAGTAGTTTAAGTGGTTGCCAGAAAGTGGCTGAATGTTTCTGTGGCCCCATCCTCATCCCCAATGCTGCTGCAAGAATATCCTCCTGATTGGTCTCACGTTTGGCCTTTTGCACTAAGGGCTTCTCTTTCTTCTGAACATCGTAGGACTCTTTGGAAGGCATTCTGGAGGATTCACTCTCCCAAAATGGATAAAAAGTGCAAAAGTCTCCCCCAAAAAAATAAAAGAGAATCCCCTTTCTTAAATGAGGTACGCGTCATACAACAATACTTGCATCGTCCAAATTAACCAGCAACGTCCCTGAGAACAAACCGTTCATTGGAAATGTTTCTCAAAGTCTGCAAATAGTTGAAAAATAAAAACAAATGTTGGGTCCTCTCACAGCAGTGACAGCAGATGAAGTGGAGCCCCAGTGATTAGAGAACTGGGCTTTATACAAAAGAGGTGCAGCCTTGGATGCTCATGAACGTAAATGCAGATGAGATGAGTGGCAGCGCTAATCCTCTCCTCCCTGTGCAGAACTGATACTCTCCCTGGAACAGGGACAACACAGTGTGTATGGATGCTGTGAGGGCGGGCGGACGGAGGAGGAGGGAAGGAGGAGGATGGAGGTGGACCCTCTAGTAGTGGAAGCAGATTAAATGGATCTCACCAGCCAATCACAGCACGGCTACGCCAGCTTTGTAGTAGCCTCCCCCATCCCCCACACACAACCGTCAGACATCCAAGCGGGGGAGCCCGGGTACGCAGGATGATGAAATGAGAGTGGGATGGATGATAATAAGCAATGAATGAGTCATGCATCCAGAGTGGGCTTCAAGCCTGGAGAACTTGCGACAGCAGTGGGCCGTTGGAGCTATTATCAAAATCTCGTTGCCACAGAAACCAGTGACGAGCAATAGCGAGACTACAAAAGGTGGAAGCATCGAACCAAAACAGGAAATTTATCAAAGTCATAAAAAGTGATGCAAACACGACTCATATTCACAAGCACTGGACAAACCAGAGTAACTTTTCCTGTGAAGAACAATGAGACAATAAAATCACATGTTCTGCATCACAAGTTTCACTGAATTGCCTTCGATTATGATGAAGAACTTCCAGATTTAAGCGCCACAGAATTTAAACAAAGCAGCAAAAGTCACATATTTTTTCCACTCGTTAATATTCCCTTTAAGAAGATCATTCCATCTTCTAATAAAATATGCAATAGACAATTAAACAGTTTGTCGGCAGGCAGCCAATCTGGCAACGTTTCTTTTTCCTCGCAGTCTTTGTCTGAATGCTCATTTCTTTGAGGTATGCACTGATGTAACCCTTCTGTGCTTCCTGCATGCAAATGAAGTCTCAAATATAACATCATGAATACAATGTGAGAGAAAGCCCCCTTCAACCTGCGTGGCTGTTGTTCACACTTCAGATCTAATGTGATTACGCTCCCACGTCTCAGAGCCTATATTCTGATTCGGCTGCTGATCTTTCTCACCGTCAGCTGCGGAGAAGGAAGTGACTTTACAGAAATCGATGGCTGCTTCTGCTCTTGCTGCTCCCACATCTTATGAGCAGTATCGGGATGAGAGCATGAGCAGCAGAGAGGCTTTGAAGCTCATAGTGATTATGTAGAGCAGCATCCCAAACCGTGCTTTCTGACAGGGACAGGCTTGAAACATGAAGGACGTGATGCAGAGATATTTCAGAGCAGCCGCCGTCTCTCATCCTGCAGTGGAAGCTCCTGCTCATGGGGGCACCTGAGATAAAACACAGTAAGAGCCTTTTATATGCATCACTTCACCCTCTCAGACCTGGAGCCAATTCGAGGGGGTTTTGCAGAGTAATTGTGTTGCCTGCTGTTGACTGTTTCCCTCCCAGTATGTGGTTTACTTTGACTGCAGCTCTAATTGACACTGATTGATTTTCTTGTTTTCCAAACATGTCCAGAGATGGGACCCCTGAGGACAGATGCATAGGACGTGGTATCTTTCTCATCTCTGTAACGTCCATCAGAGTCTGGCTTGGACTGGTTTGTCTCCTCATATAAGGTTTAAACATTAACCCAATTCAATCCCAATCTAGTTTCATTCTGACATGACCCCCAAATCCAAAACCCTCCTTTTTAAAACTTTATTTCCTTTCTCCACCCCAATCCCCTTTAATCCATTAAGCTGTTGCTGAATATTCCTTTTGGGTTTGAGGGCTGTTACATAAAGAACATGTTCTCATGCACTGCTGACCCAAAATGGCATAGAGACTAATTCATTCTCATGATCCAACCCTAACCTGAAATTGGCCATGATTTCAGCTGAAAAACACAGTGGCATAACAGCCTTTGTTTGTGATAAACAATATAAAATGTTAATCTAAGTGACATAACAAAAACAAAGAAGAGAATTAATATAAAAGGAGGCTAATCTACTAATCTAATCCTCGAGGAAAACTTGATCATTTCGTTACATAATGCTGCAAAAAGTCCTTTTAGTGCAAAAATCGAGGTCTCAAATTCACAAGAAGATCACACGTGTATTGCAAGTGCAAATTAAGCAAGTTCAAAAGCAAAGACAAAGACAAATGCGATATGCATTTAGTGGGAAATAGTCATTCGTCTGTCAGCTGGTGGTATTTGTGTCTGAGGGGAAGAAACAGGGGAAAAGGAGCAATCTGCTGCATCGCTGCTTTCATAAAAAAATGCTAGTTTATCAGAAAAATCATCATTTCTTGTGTTTTCTGGTGAAGCTACAAATAATTGTCGACATTTTGTTGTTGCCTTTTTAAAATTTATGGTTACAGAACATTTAAGCAGATAGAGATGTGGGTTGAGTGGACTGGGAGAGATGATGCAGAGTTTGTTCCAGATGTAAATGTTTGTTTCTAGATGATGAAACAAACAGCCAGGAGGGAGACAGAGAAAAATAAAAGGAGGAAAAGGGAGAAAAGAAAAAGACAGAAAAGTGCTTCTCAACCTAAAACCCCAACTACATCGCATGGATGAACATAGAGCTGAATATGAAACAGTGGTGCATTCTGGGAGTTTTGTCTATGGCACGTGTGAACGTGGGTCTTTTACAACAATAAAAGCATTTACTCAAAAAATGCATTTTTATTAAGCAACAAACTAACAAGAATTCTTTACCTTTTACTTTACTGCCCTTTTGTTTATATTTAAGCTACAATCGAAGAAGTCTTACCTAAAATCCAAAATGTTATAGTTGATATGATTTTTCTTTTTGTAAATTCATCAGTCTTTTGTTTCTCTCAGTTACAGAAACATTCACAGTATTAGTCACAGTCACAGAAAGAGTATGAAAATACCACATATGCATACGATGCTGCACAAACAGCCGCTCGTTTTTGCTGCTGCTGCAAGAAACCAGGAACAAATTACACCATATTTTAGCCGAACAAATAGATTACCGGGGGATGTGGCTGGATCCGTCTGTGCCTTTGACAGTGATTTATGGTGGGCTGCTATCGCATTCTGCTATTCACACAGCAAGGTCAGTATACAAACCCACTCCTCACAATGCAGTTTGGAGTGAGAGCCGCCTCGGCTTGGGTTTTAACTTGGAAATGTATTTCCTCGATCGTGTAATCGACTTGAGAATGTACAGTTATGAAAGATTATTAATTTTGCCCCACATTCAGAAATAACTTCACAGTTAAATGCAGTCAAGTGCAAACACTTTAATTAATCCTGTTGTTTATTAACCACAGAGGAATTAGAAGGCGTAATCGCCCACCTTTATAAGTAATGACTGGGTGGACCGAGTGACAAATGACTGGGAAGAATAATTGAAAGGCTTGATTGTGTTTTTTATGGTTTTGTGGCACTTTTCCTCCAGCAACAATAAAAAAAAAAAAATCTCTTTTTGAAGCATCAATTTGTGTATTGGAGATGACGTCAGGACAGAATGAGTTTATTAGTGCTTCCAAATGTTCAGCCTTAACTCGAGGAATCTGTGCAAAATAAAGAATAAAGTGTTCAGTGATGTCCTGCTGAGATATTTTTCACTCTTATGTAACTGTACTTTACTCCTCCACATCTCTGAAGAGACAAAGGCTGACAGGCCCTGCAGCTCTCTGAAGGACCGGGATGATTCATGAACGTCTCAGACAGCTTTGATCCATCAGAAACAAGAGATCAGTCTTTTTCTTTTTTTAATCCCAGTGAAATCAAGTTGTGTAAACTATCAGATTAGCAGCAGCTGTGTTCAGCTAGATGGGATTTATGTTTGAAATAAACAGTTATTTTATGTAACTTTCGTACATTTACAGATGCACCCTGTAGATTTGTTGGTACAATAAACAAGAAAACAAACACCTCCAGCTGAAACGTTCTAACTTTTCCTCGTCAGTCCAAAGAATGTTTTTCAGTAGTGGAGCGATGGATGGTGTGATCAGAAAGTGACGAACTTTGACCTTCGAGTTCCTGGGAGGTTGGTTACGGCCTCATAGACCTTTTATTTTGCACTCAACAATGTCAACGTTATTACAACAAGCCGTTACCATCCACATCCTATTTTCATCAGTTACACCATCTCAGATCGCCGTGGCTCAACTATTCTTATCATGGCAGAGCGCAAAGACTCGAAACCCCAAGACGGATTTTGTAGTAGAAAGATTTTTTTAGCATAAAATAACTAATTACAGGTAAACATAAAGTACATTTAGACATGTGGCAGCAAGAACAGAAAAACTAATCAAGAGTCAACACCTGGAGAAACATTGATGAGGTGTATTTTAGTTTTTAAAGGTATTAGACCTTGTTGTCAAATCCCAATCACGTAAAAAAAAAAGGGACCATCCATTCTCAGCCACTCACCCCCTCCCCTTCCTGATTTTCCTGTTGGGTTGCCAGTTCTAATATTGATCCTCGTTTAGTTTCACTTGTGTTTGTTCAGTTTTTAGGAAGGATGCCGGGGTTTAATATGTTTATGAAAATTACCTCAGGACTGTGTCTTTTACTTTTTGCTGCTGGTCGTTGTAAATGGTAAATGGCGTGTACTTGTATAGCGCTTTACTCTGGTCCTAAGACCCCCAAAGCGCTTCACACTACAGTATGTCATTCACCCATTCACACACACACTCACACGTTTGGTGATGATGAACTACACACATGTAGCCACAGCTGTCCTGTGACACACACTGACAGAAGCGAGGCTGTCAGAAACCAGCGCCGCCGGACCCTCCGACCACCACCAAACAGGCAAGGTGGGTTAATTGTCTTGCCCAAAGACACAACGGCCAGGCGATCTTTTTCTCTGGGCAGAGCGGGAATTCGAACCTTCCAGTTACTAGACGACCTGCTGTACCGCTACCGTTGTGGAATTACAGCTGCTTGTTCTGAAGACTTGTCAGCCTTACAGACTCACATGTGATTCGTTATGGAACCAGGAAGTCTGGACGTGTAAATAATGATTTCGGTGCGTAGCAGCGTTTTTAAAGTGACAGAAACTAGCGACCACCCAGCCGGCTGAGATCGAGATCTGTTACAATATGATTTTACTTTCAACATCGGTGGGACATTAGACTGTTGTGTGAGTATTTCACTGTAAAATTATTACATATTGTACCTTTAAGTTAGGTTAATTTCATATGCATTTACATGGAAGGAGCAGGATTTAAGATTTGTACTGGAGCCAGCAGTCACCTACCACATTCTGTCTGTGGTTGTTATCCCATGACCAAACTGTTTGAGGGCAGTTCATGTTCTTGTTGTCCGATATAAAAAAATAATTAAAAAAAAACACGTGTTTGTTTGGGGTCCAGGTGGTCCAGAGTCAAATTTTGGCAACAGGCTTTGACTTTCTGACCAATAATCTGCTCCTTGTCGGGTCCGGCTGGAGAACACAAACCTGTTGAGAGTTGAACATATTGTCTCTAACTGGATTTCACTTTCTTTGGAAGAACAGCATCTGTTTCCACCGTCAGGTTCCCTGGAGAACAATATCTTTCTTCTACCAGGAGCTGAATTAATGAAAAAAAGTCCCATGAGTAGAACACAATAAGTATTTCAGTCATGCTCATGTATGAGGGATTTGATTACTACGCTGAACAGTATGCAACAATAAAAACAGACAAAGGCGACTCTGATTCATGTTCCAAGATCTGGATGTTTGCAGATTAATGTCATTTTAAGGTTTTAAAGAATGTGTTCATACAAAAATTGATGAGTTGGATGAATTTAGATTTTAAGCTGATGGAAAATCTACGATACAAATATAGTGACATGATCACGCTTCAGACCGATCACACATTTTTAATTGTGTCTTTCAGACAATTGGCTGTAAATTAAAGTCTGTATGTGTGATGCTTGTTAGTACCTCTAATTTTGACATCGGGAGGTGTAAACTGGAAAAGCTGTGAAATTCATTACCATCAGTAATTTTTCTCTCTTCTTCTCTCTCAGGGTCTCTTCAGTTTTCCAACAAAGCACAACCAGTGATCATGATTTGTAGTTTATTTCAGCCCATTTAGGCGCCCTTAGTACCTTTTATTTGAAAAGAATGACAGTAATTATTGTTAAAGGTATTTTCTGAAATCAGCAGAGCTTGGTTCATGCTTTGTAAACTGGTTGAAATTAAAAGACATCAGCTGAAAACTTGCACTTGTGTTGTTATATAAAGATATACTTCCTGTTCACAACTCTTCTTGTTGTGCTATTCCTGTTATCTAGCTTAATTTATCAGAGAAGAACGATGGAGAGGGAAGCGTGACTGATGTCAAGTTCAAGTTTCAAGTTTATTTATTTATAAAGCGCCGGTTCATAACAAAGTCATTTCAAGGCACTTTACAGAAAAATCAACCAATTAATAATAAAACATTTCCTATCTAAGGAACCAGCCGATTGGGTTGAATTCTTAATTCAGCGCAATCCTGAGCAGCACGATCGGCGACAGTGGAAAGGAACGACTCCCTTTTAACAGGAAGAAGCCTGAGGTCAATCAATATTCCTCACCAAACCCACTCTGATCCCCGATCCGAGCAGGACAATAAAATATCATGAGTTCAGCTCACTAATCATGCTCTCCAGCCCCGCTGATCACACACTGACTCTGATAAAAGCAGCTTCTACCTGTTAGTAGCTCAGTCATCAATTCAGTCCATGGAAAATAGCTCATAGTTGTCCCGCGGCTCTTCTCGAGGAAACCAAAACTTCCTGCAGCCCCTCCTAAGATCCTCTGTCCTCCTCACACACCATCCTGCACGCCTCACTTATCCAATAAAATTTTAAAAAAGCAATAAAATCCTCCGTGGTGTCTTCAAGTCGAAAAAGTGTCCCGAAGCTCCTCCACTTCAGCAACATGAAGCAGCTCCATGTTAGCTAGCTGCTAATAGCTGCTAATGAAAAACGTTTCCACACAGAACTTGCTCGTCACATGGGAAACCCCCTATGGCAAGCAAATAAGGTATATAATCACCACATGTCCCCGATGCTTCCAGCTGCTTGACCTGCAGACTCCACAGTACCAGCCTCACTGTGCTGCATTATTTACAGTATTAGGCAACCTAAAATGGTGCCTGCTGCTCTGCCAGCTATTGGCTGCTAGATGTTAACAAAATGCCAACGTTGTGCCCGTCAAAATTAATATTTTAGAATATTTTACTTCAAATATAATTTTTAAAGGAAATAGTGTATTTTCATTCTACAACCCTCTAAACACCCTGTGGAGGCATTATTTTCTTAAAAATATAGCTTTTTATGAAAATATTCTATTCACCACCTTTAAATAAAAAAGAAGTTAATGTATCTGATTGAACTTGTCTTTCATTTAGAGAAAAGAATAAAAAACAAGCAAATAAATATTAGAATATCAGTGTTTCTGTTGTATTATGGCAGCTGAGAAAGGCAACATGATTGACACTGATTGCCGCATAAACAAGCAAGCGGACAGAAATGAAACCATATGAATTCATTTCTGTCAAAAACAAGGCATTTGGCTTTAGGCAGTTTCCAAATCAGCAGGCCATGAATAAAAAATCATTCAGAATTACGCAGAACAGAGCGACTGGTGGACATCTGCTCGACTGCTGCCTGTACTGCTTGTTAACATATCAAAGACAGAAATGTTGTTGTTTTTAGACACACACGGAGACAATTCCCTTTCTCCAAAGAAAAAAGCAATATTTTAAGTGGTGATGACATATTTTATATAAAAAAGCACCTTCCCTTTACATAACAGACATTGCACAAGCAGTGAGGTAATGGATGTAAAATCTGCCAGGATTTTCAAACAGAGTTTCTCTTTGTGTCTCTCCACCTCCTCTAGCCACCACCGTGTTACCCAACAGGGTCTGTGAATCCTCTATATGAAGGAAATACAACACATGCCGTGACAGAGAAAGAGAAAAGGATGTAAAAGGATTTTATCTTCAAATCTTATCCCAAAAATGTGTTTAGAAAAAAGAAGAAATATAGAACAGCTGTCTTCATCGTTGACATGATGCATTGCTGTCGCCATGGTAGCAACGTTGACCTATTTGTATCATCAGAACTCTGAACAGGGCCCCTTTCACTTGGAACAATCCTGCTTTGTAACTTGCAAAAATAGCTTTACGGAAGAATTTTACAGTCAAGAACTGATCGCAAAGACAAATATTTGTCTTTTTATAAAAATACTTTTATTCTTTTTACTTCCAGAGTCTCTTCCTTTAGGACAACTTCCCTTTATCAGGGGAGATTTTGTTTAGACACTATAAATGCAAAAGGATATTTACCAGTTTCAGCAGAAGCTGCTATCAAGATAAGATTTTAAAGCCACAGAAGTTCTTTGAAATTGTTGCAATTTTCCACAAATAAATCAGATTTTCTCTTTTGTCTTTTTCTGGAAACAAGATTGCTAAATCAAAGACACCAAACTAACTTTTTTTGTTGTTGTTTTTTTGCATCAGATGAACTGACTGTTCACTCTGGTGGAGAGCTCAGAGGTGGCGACGAGTTCTTCAATTTAAGGATTGAGTTGTTTCTTTTCTGGTTCTACTTCATGTCATACAACAAACTGACACTGATATCATTCAAGTTATTTAATTAACTCACTGATGATCAGTGGATCCAACAGAAAAACAAAAACTCTCTAATAAACTAATTGTCTGAAAGACAGGAAGAATGTCTCCATGTAACTATGGAATTAAAATAAAACAACTAAAAAAGATGTAGATTAATACAAAACAAGATACAATTTAGTTAATTACATTTCTTTCAATAGATAATCGTGTTTTTTATTGTCTATTTTAATTTATGGATGGATGGATGGATGGATGGATGGATGGATGGATGGATGGATGGATGGATGGATGCATGGATGGATGGATGGATGGATGGATGGATGGATGGATGCCTGTCTC
>SSNP01000002.1:1601255-1665993 GCA_006937955.1 Pachypanchax playfairii | reverse complement strand
ATGGATGGATGGATGGATGGATGGATGGATGCATGGATGGATGGATGGATGGATGGATGGATGGATGGATGGATGGATGGATGCATGGATGGATGGATGGATGGATGGATGGATGGATGGATGGATGGATGGATGAACTTCATACTCAAACTGAAAGCCTGTTTGAAAACACAAATACTAATTATCCGTCTCTTCATTTAATGCATAAATGTTAAAACAGTGATTAACTCGTCTTTGTTGTCGTGATTAATTCATTTACTGGCATGAAAGCAAACAGCTGCATGTGTTCCGTAATCAGCAATCAGCAAAACGCTGCAATCTTCAGCTCCGCGCGGCTGATATCATGGAGCACAAAAAGATCAGTTGTGATTAAAGGACATGAATTAATCCCAAACCCTGGCAGTTATTGGATTGTTTTATGAGATGTGATTAGATTTCTAGTTTCATATGCCAATTCAGTATTAGTTTAATTTTACCTTCTACATACCACGAATTAACCGTGTTTTGTTTCCTAAAAAATGTACACTCCACATATAAGAAATATGAAGGTCTGATTTTTAAAATTCATATTTAAAGAAGTACAAAATAACTTTTAAAACTTTAAGCTACAGTTTTGAAACTTGTCTAAGTCGATACTCACCGAAAAACATGTTCAGCTTCATATTAACCATCACTCTCGACCCTCCGATGGCTTTACAATAGACTAAATAACCTCCGTAATTCGGGTCTCAGCAGGAAGTGGTGTTGTGGTGATTTATGCTACCCTGAAGAAAAATGCTGCCATAGTACGAAATGACAACTTATTTCATAATTAAATGTCATTCAATGAGCGTGCCCCGTTAATTGTTTAAGCATATTTTTATAATCCTTTCCTGATATTTTCTATATAAAAGAAAAAAAGATATAAAACATATAAAATACAAAGAAAGTAAAAATAACATCTTATTTAATGTTCCTGTCCTGGGAGAATTTATTTGATAGGTAAAATGTATTTATGGAAAAATATAGAAACAAAAATAAATGATAAATCTGTTTATTGATGTTAAGACTGTCGAACAGCACATGTGCAGAAGCACATCTCAACGGGTATACATATTTCAACACAACACTGGGTAGAGTAACGACGTGTTTTGAGACACGGCTGCGGAAAAGTAATGTTGAACAACCAGCACAACCATACATGTCTAATTAGTTTTATGGGTTCGGCAATATAAATCATGTGTAATATGATGTTACCATGCACACAGTACAACACAGAACCAGCCATCACTTCATCACTTCCTGGCTCTGCTTCTGGCACTCAATCATATTTTTAGGTCATAACTCAGTACAAGCTCCCTTTTTACAAACAATTCTGATCAATTCAGTTTCACAAATGTAGTGCTGAATTGTCCAGCATCTGAGGATACTTAGCAGGCCTCCAGACTTTATTATATTAATATTCAGTCAGTGAGTAATACTATCTGCCCAATTGTGGGTTCATGGCTGGTGCTTGGTGGATCTTGCTTCTGACTCAAGTCTGCTGTTTGTAACAGCAGCTTGTTTTAATGGAAAAGCTGCCAATTTTTTGCACATTTAGCTGCGTTTCCAGAACTTTTCTCTATAAATCCAGCCTTCTCCACACCACCTTTCTACTCTACGTATGTAAACACAGCTGGACGAGCTCACTGACGTGTTACGTCAGGTGCGACTGAAAAAAAAAAAAAAAAGACAGAGCCGACAGTGGAGACGGCCCAGGACCAGCTAGCAGCGTAGGTTACGTGATCAACACAGAAACATGACTAAACACCGGCCCGCAAAAAAGAAAAGAAAAAGGGAGGGAGGGAGCGATCACCGGACCACCAGAAATTGTCCCGGTCCTCCCGATTAGCCACTCCGGGCCTGAAACCAGCACCCCGGTATAAAATATCAACACAAAGTGGATAGTGGATATAACATGCCTGTACCTTTGCAATTCAGTGTCATAACGCCCAGACTCGTTCATATTGTAATTTAGCATTTGCATGACTGAAATACTAGATACTATTCAAAGCTGACAGAACAAGGTAATATACGAGTGTCTCACACTGCAGGTATAAACCACAAACACTGCTATTATCACTGCTGTAATCAACCTTGGTAAAACGTAATTCTTAGCAGTTTTTAGCTCCTTATTTTGCTCACTCACCTCAGACTGGTGTCCTCTTGTTGGCGGGGCAGCAGTGTCGGTGTCCTTTAGCTCTGCCGTAAGAGCAACGGGACAGTCTCCCTCTTCAGAACCAGCTTCTTCACAAAGCCACGTTCATGCTCCAGCAAGTTGGTGAAGGAATCGCGGGTAAAATGTTGTCTGCAAACTCCGGCATATAATTTTCTACACTAAATATTGGAACTAAAATCTAAGTTAATAACGCTAACTAAATGCTGTGCTATCAAATCGCTAACCTGAAAATCGAAGACGTTTGCAGTTCTCTCTATTCAAACTCCAGCTCGATACGAGGCGTGTCTACGGCTGAGCCGTTTTTATACTCGGCAGCGGCAGAGCTGCCACGTCACACAATCTTCAGCACCTCAGAGCCAATCAGAAAATTGGACGCGAAATTCGAATGCAGTACACTGTTTAACCTTAGGAGGGAGCCACACAGATGTTTTTTGGCTTAAAGTTAAGATTTTAACAAATATGCACTAAAATATCAAAATAATGACTGGGACATGTAGTTAAGACTACTAGACACCTGTTTAGACAGTTTATCAGCAAAAAAAAGTTGATTTGGGGGTTAGTTGCACTTTAAGTACTAACAAAAGCAAAGTGCTTCCTTTAAATACTCACAAAGAATCAAATTCCTTTTTGAATCTAAAAAACATTCGATAGATAGAATAAGAAACTTATTTCTTCTAAATAGTTCTGATTTGCATCAAAGAATCTTGGAACTCGTTGAGTCTTTAAACAAACGGATTTAATCATCCTTGTAATTATATTCATTTTAAGCTTCCTGCTATAAATGTTTCTATAGATAAAATGTGTCAACTTCAGGGTTAATTTGCTTGTAAAACTTTTTTTGGTGCTTATATGTGCTCATCTCCTGTGATTAGTTTAACCCTAACCCTCTCAGCAACATGCAAATTATGCAGTAACAATGAACCGGTCTTCAATCTGAAGTAACATCAGAAGTTATTACATTTTTTTTCTTCAACTCACCTGCATCCTGGACTCTACCTGTGCTCCTCTTCCCCTGTCGTCCTCTGACTTATCAGTCTCTGGAAATCCACCCGACTCCTCAAGAACCTGCAAAAACAAACAACAAGTATTAAATATTCACTTCACCAGAAAATAATATTCACTCTTGTGTTGTAACTCCTCTCCTGTCACATCTGCTCTAGTGTTTGTTGCCACATTCAAAAACCCTAAACAATTTTACCCCCTTTACCTCCCACATTAGTTCTAGTGTTGTCAGCATTTAAGTCTGGCATGAGCAAGGTCCCCCCCCACCTTTCCAATCAGACTGGTCACCCCGAGTGCTACTCCCAAACCGAGACAATCAAATCAAATCAAACATCAGATGGAAGATGAAGTCTCAAGCTCAGATGTCCAAGTGTAAGTGAATGCAGCATCTGCTGCTCTACACATGGTATTTAACCTCCAATCCTAATTTTAAAATGAACATTGATGTCTATAGAAATATAACAATGATCCAGGGTAATTAACATTGTGCAGAAGATATTATACTAACAATCACTGTTAAAAATGGTTCTATTTAAAATGTTTGCCCAAAAACATTTTTGAAACTCAGATTTGTGAGTGAAAATCCAAAGCAAATATTACTGTCCTTGAATGTAGAATAAACACTGACCTTTTTATTTATCAAAGAAATGTATTAAAACTTCGCACTGTTGGATACAACCTCATTATGATAAGGATTAAAACAGCTGATCAATCAATACTATTTCATTTATCAAAGATAATGATTAACGAAAGCGTATCATTGGCATTGTGCTTTGACAGATTTTGATTTCATTTTCGTTTATAGTAGCTGCTTAAATTATGATAAATGATTAAGAATTTTGCAAAAACTGTAATTTTTTAAGGTTATAGGTGTTTAAAAATCTGTGCTCCTACTTGGCCCCCCAACAAAGATTTTCTAGACATGCCACTGGGCCAAAAGGACCCACTGGCAATAAAAAATGATTTTTTTTAGATGAGCTGGGTCTCGTGGTGACTCAGTCACGGATGATACTTCATTGGACTGAGTCATGATTCATCTGTTGGTTCATCTGTCAGTCTGTAAAATCTGCCAGAACTCTGAAAACCTTCAGAGAAACACTTGAGCAGGATTTGATGTTTATGTAACTCAAAGTTTATGTTTTTTAAAATTACAATATTATCAGGTTTAATAGTTTTTAAAGTTATGTATGAAATGCTGTTGTTGCAAGAACAACTAGGACCAGATTCACAAGTTAATTGACTAGTTTGAAACGAGATACTTTGTAAGTCGGTCATTACAGTTTTAAAACAACTGAAATCTTAAACTTCTTAGTCTTTCATGCAGAAAGTCATTTACACCTTTCACTGTTAATCCAACAGAAATATTCTATTCTTGTTGCAGGAGCAGCTCTGGAAGGGCTGCAGCTAGCTGCTAATAAGCCAGCTGCTACTGCTGCTTTTAGCACTTCCAAAAAAAATTCTATGCAAAAAATGTAACGTGAAACTGATGGCACTGCACAGCTTTATAATGTGACATTCACATGACTAATTATTTTTAAGATTAGGATTCTTTTAAGATGGCAACAATCTAATTGATTCTAAGATTTACCATATAATCATTTCAGATTTAAGATCTTTTCTTCAGACTGAGGTTAATCAAAGTTATCTTTAAATCAAATCAAATCAAAAATACTTTATTAATCCCCGAAGGGAAATTCAAGTGTTGTTGTAGCTCAGTTCTTTTTCAGGGAGCCATAGAGAGTTCTAGCTGTGGACAGGAAGGATCTCCTCTAGAGGGTTCTAGGTGTGGACAGGAAGGATCTCCTGTAGTGGTCTGTGCTGCAGCGGATTATGAAGAATCTTCCGACTGAGACACTCTGTTGTTGAGTTACTGTGTTCTGAAGAGGATGATGAGGGTTCTCCATCATGTTCTTCATCCTCCTTTGGACAATCAACTCAAGAGACTCCAGTTCAGTCACCAGGACAGAATCAGTCCTCCTTATCCATCTGTTCAGCCTCTTCATGTCACTTGCTCTGATGCTGCTTCCTCTAACAGGTGACTGCAGATGTGATCAGCTGACAAACTCCTCTTCTTTTGCAGCTCCTCTTCAAATCTCTGTCTGCCCGTATTGTTTGAAAGCCAGGCAGAGTCCAGGATATGTTCCTTTAGCCATGTCTCAGTAAAACACATGATGCTGCATTCCTGATACTCTGGCTGGGTCTTCAACAGAGCTTCAAGTTCATCCATTTTGTTAGCAAAGAGATCTCACATTTGTCAATATGACTGATGGAAGTGAAGGTTTAAACTTCCTCTTTCTCTCTCTTCACTTTGCTCCTGCTCTGCATCCACGTCTTCTTCTTTTGAGCTCATCAGGGATCCAGAGTTTCAATTTGAGGATTATTTCAGCCTTAGAAATGTCAGTTAGCTGCTCTTTCTTGTAAACAAGTCTCTTGTTGCCATGGTTACGCATCATAACAAGTGGCAAAAAAGTGACAAATCAAGCAAAAAACTCAATCAAAAAGAAAGTACTAAGTAAAGAAGTACTAAATAACTTTTCCGCAGCTGTGTCTCAGACAGCCATTGCTGGAACCGGTGTTCTGCAAAAATATGCTACCTTTTGAGATGTGCTACCGATTCCTTCTGCACATGTGCCGTTTGACAGTCAATAAACAGATTTATTGTTTATTTTTTGTTTCTGTAGTTGGTAGAGCTGTTGCCTTGCAGCGAGAAGGTCCTGGGTTCAAATCCAGGCAGGGGCCTTTCTGCATGGAGTTTGCATGTTCTCCCCATTGCATTGTCAGAGCAACAGGCAAATGTTTGGACACACCCAGAGGAGAAGGACCCAACAATGGCCGCCAAGGACCCAGAGGGCTTTTATATAGAAAATATCAGGGAAGGATCATAGAAATATACTTAAATAATTAACAGGACACACTCGTCATTAACAAGAATACTGGATAAACTTCTAATGACATTTAATTATGAAATAAATTGTCATTTCGTACAATGGCGGCATTTTTTACCAGGGCAGCATAAATCATCAGAACACCACTTCCAGGTGTGACCTGTATTACTGAAGTTATTTAGTGTATTGTAAAGTCATCGGAGGCATCCAGAGTGTCTAATATGAAGATGAACATGTTTTTCGGTGAGTATCGACTTAGACAAGTTTGAAAACAGTTTTAAGTTTTAAAAGTTATTTTGTGCTCCTTTAACAACTAAGATTTTAATTTTAACTATTATTTGACTTTATAACTGACATGAAAAAGTTGTACTTTTGGTGCTAATAAACATTTGTGTTGAAATAGAGAAATATCAGTGAAATTCTGGGACATCGTGGATCATAAAATGTGGGCGGGACTTAAAAATCTACATAATCATTATAATGAATGCACATGTCATTGTGGTTGTGTGGATCATTAGGCACAAAGACACTTGTAAGCGATGTTATGAATGTGGACGCAGTTTATTGCTGACTTTGTTTTTTTTAGATGCTAAGGACATTTTACTGATACTTTTACACGATATATTACATTTACTGTAAATCCCACAGTATTTGTCTTGAATCATGTCTGTCCTTTTTCTATTTCAGTTTTGGACTTCACAGCTTTGTCAGCTGCACAGCTTGCTGCTGTTGTCTTTCCTTTCCTGTCAGACGGTCTTAGTTTCACCTTGACCGCTGTGTTTCCTGATGTGAAGTGAATTCTGCACTTTTAAATACAGTCACTGACCCCAAAGTCCCCGAGGAGATCTGATAAACAGCAGTAATCACACTCTTCTCTGTGTGTAATGAGAAGTGTCCTCATCAGCTCGGTGCAGTTCTGAAACATTTGATATTTAAATCCTGGGTTAGCAGCCTCTGCTGTAATCCCATTAACTTAATCATCAAGCTCAGTCCCAAATTAAATGTTGGAGAAAATGGGGTTCAGACTGAGAGAAGCTTACTGAAAGAAACTAACTCTGTCAAATTGTCTGCATCTGGTAAAATATTTCTAAAGTCCACAGAAAAATCTTGTCAGGGCAAAGCAGTTTAAAACCACTGAGGAGATTTATGGATATTCAATTAAAGGGTGATGGATTCGAGTTGGTTGAGTTGAAGCTGAACTGGCAAAAACAGCTGATTTTCATGGATTATTAAAAACCGTAAAAAAGAAAACAATTGCATACAGAGGATTAACAGATGCATCATTGTGGTTATTGATTAGCAAGATTATTCATTCCATGAAGCTCCATAAAGAATGTAAACCAAAGCAATGTGAACAGAAAATAGAACCCCAATTCCAATAAAAATGCTGGTTATTTGTGTAAAATGTCAATAAAAAAAAGAATGTGATGAATTTATAAATCCCACAAACTCAAATTTGATCCCAAATAGAAACACAAACAACATATCAGATGTTGAAACTGAGATATTTCACCATTTTATAGAAAATTTTAACTCATTTTAAATTTGATGACAGCAACACATTTTATTTGTTTATTTTTTTTAATGGATAAAAGAAAAACTTGAAAATTAATTGGCACAACTCAAAAATAACTGGAGTAACATTTAACATCCAATTAGGTTCATTAGCAACAGCTCAGTAACATGACTGAGTATGACATTTAATATCTCAGAGAGGCAGAAGTTCATCCATCTGGAGCAAAAACTCAACTAAAAACTCAAGAACAATTTAACAAAAATGTTGCTCAATATAAAAAGACTACAGCAAATTATGTCATCACAAGATTCAGAAAATCAGATTGAATCTCTGTGTGTCAAGGGCAAGGTCAAAGGTCAAAAATGGATGCTCAAGATTTGTGGCCCTGCACTAAAAACAGACATGATTCTCTGTTGGACATCATGTCCAAATATCACTGTCAGTACAGATCCCATGTGATCCAGAAACACCAGTTAAACATGGACCATGTAAAGTAGAAGCCAGGTGTAAACGTGATCCAGAAACAATCCAAAGCTCATTTAAAATGGTCTGAAGTGACGAGGAATACTACAGGCAGTCCCTCCAGGATTTCGCGGGCAATTTTTATGATTGTTGAGGAGAAAAACACCAGATTTCGCGGCCTGTTTTTCAAAAAGTTGCAAAAAAGTTGCGATTTTTTTCCAGTAGAATGTTCATCTTTAAGGCTCCTTTCATAATTATCTGATCTTATGATGTCCAAACTGAATGTAAAATCTTATTTCCATTATTAAAACAACATGAATTTGTCCAGGATGAGTCCAAAAAGCTAATTCACTAGCTGTGCATTGCTGATTCTAAATGAGTTTAGAGAAATATGTAAACTAAATAAGCTTTTTCCCACTTTAAAATAATGGTAATTTAAAAAACTGAAACAATAAAGTGTTCAAGTAAAAAAACAAAATAATGTTTCCTATATTTTATTTTATAATGCGAACAATAGCATTGTAAGTAATTACGTTTTTTGTTCTGTGGTCGCTCTGAAGGCAGCCGCTTCGGTCACAGTAACTTGTCGAAGGGGGTGTGCGTTTGCTTGAAGTCCCCTCGTGTGTTTTGCACCGCTGAAATGTTTGTCAATCCACGGCTTGTGTTCAATAACAACATCGCACTTTGAACAAAAAAGTTTACTCCCGCTCTCGTGAAGCAGCGTTGGGAACTGTTTAGCGCGATCTCTTGCCGATATTTATGTTGGCAAATGTGATTTATTAATGTCACCCATGTCGCTCGCGTCTCCATTCTCCCGGCACAGGATAAAGACAGGAAGTGACATAGGTGTTCTCTTCTTCTTCTGTTCTAAAAAGCTAAGCCAAGCCTCCGCAGAAAGTACTTGTGCAAAAACTAACAGAAACATTAGGGAAGAGGCACAAACTACTATTTTTTTCAGGAAAGTTGCAGAGTTTGGAGGAAGTTGCACGAGTGCGCTGATTTCGCGGAGTTTCATTGAAGTTGCATTAATAGTTGCGATCGCAACATCGCGAAATCCTGGAGGGACTGTACAGGTCAGATTTGGTCCAAATATGCCATTTTTTTTGCAAACCATGACTGATCCGTCCTGCAGACTAAAGAGGAGAGGAACCATTCAGCAACATCTGCTCTCATCTAGATAACGTGTCTTTCAGAGAAAGACTTGCACATTTCAACAAGACAAACCACAGACTGCATCATCACAACAGCATGACTTCATCTGCATGCTGAACTGTCCTGCCTGCAGTCCAGATCTTTCACTAATAGAAAACATTTGGGACATCATGAAATAACAGCTAGAATCAGACAAGGGACAATCTTCCTCTCCTAAAACTCAAACAGCTGTTTACTGTTTACAGATGTTAAAAGAAGAAGAGATGCAACACAATGTAAACATCACCCTGTTCCAACTTTTTGGAGATGAGTTGCTGCCAGAAAAAGTACAAAAAGAAAAATGTTTTTTTTGTCTTTAATATTATTATACCCCACAATTAAACATTAAAACGAGGCAAACAAAGAGAAAAGGTTTATTTTATATAAAGTTAAAAAAAAAACAAACAGTGAAACCCAATGAGCCCTGGAGAGTCAGCTGAATACAACTCAGAGAACAATATGGCCGCAATGAAATGATCGACGGTGTAATGAAGGAGCTAATGAGGGGGATCAAGATCGCTGCAGGGCCAATAAATCAACACAACGGTGCCTACAGTGATACAGGAGCAATCAGTGATGCTGGTCAGAGAGCAGAATGGGGGAGGGGGGCAGTGGGGACACCAGGGTGAGTGAGGGGGGGGCAATTCTGTAATGAAAGTCAATGTCAAAAAATGTCAGGATTTTTGGATTTTGAAAGTACTCTCTATTATTTATGAATGTTTTTGTAATCTAAATGAAAAGTCGTTCAGTGAAAGAACACCCGTTAATTGGAGGTTCTTGTTGACGCCACGCTGCAGGTATAATCAATCCTCGGTTCCTGTCTGCAGATCGATGAGGCTTTGCAGAGATCAGCACGTCCTCAGGACGATTTTACTGCGTAAGCATCTTGGAGTCAAAGGTCAAACTAAACCCTCGTGGTTGCAGCCCATTCTGAGATCATTTAAAAATAATCAGTCCTTATCAGAAAACAGCTTTAACTGCTAGTATTGTTTATTGATCGACAGAAAGCGAAAAATCCAAAAATTATTAACAGAGAACAACATTTATGCTTCTGATTTAACAGAAGATTAACAAATATAAACCATGTGTGAATGTTTTACAGAGGCTTGATTTCATAAATCTGAAACCACTTTAACCCTTTTAACCTGGTTATATTCTAATATTATAGGATCAAACGGGCTAAATGTTAAGATGGTTTGTAATGGGTTTCTAGAAATCAGTCATTATTAGAAATACTACAGATGATAAAATATAAGAAAAGTGTTAAAATGGACATGCTGGTTCATTTCCATTCATTCATATATCCATCAAGTCTAACAGAGGGTATGTGCAGATATGCATTTAATGACAATTAAAGTCCTTTTCTTTATTAAAAGTTTCTGTCACTTATTTTGTGCTAACCTGGTTTGTCCAGATCATTGTGTGTAGCCCCGTGTCGAGTCTAAACACAATGATCAGGAACTGATCTGTCTGAAAACGTTTGAAATAAGGAGGGACATCTGGTAGAATATTTTAAGCTGATTGGAGGATGTTCCAACATGTGTCGGTCTATCATGATTTCTCTTTAGCCAATCACAGGAAATTGAGCTCATGCAAATTCCATCGGGAGAAATAAATAAAATATGTCCCTAAACCAACAAACTGCATCTTTTGCATAGAAAACAATCAGTTTTTATGAACATAGGTGCAGAAGTTAGATCTTTAAGTAGTCAAACACATTTGTCTGTGTGAGTCACTGGGAAAAAACATCCTCACTAACAGCTTATACTGCCTTTTAACCTCGACTCTGTTCTTTCAGTGTTTCCCATTCATCTGTTCACACACACACACATGCACACACACACACACAGCTCCATGCTGTGATTTCTTTCTTTCAGACACATGGAGAGCACACCTGGGGTAAGTTCAGGTTCAGTGTTTTAGCCAAAAACCTGAAATCCTGATAATATGTTCGTTGCATAAACAAATAATTGGATGTAAACTGAGTTTCTGCTAAATTTGTTTTATAAGCTATTTTCAGATAGTAACAACAACAAAAAGTAAAAATCATCCCTCAGTTTGTTGTATATTTTTAGAGGGTGTGATTAAAACTTTCTCTGGCTAAGAGGAATTACAGAAGAAGCTGATGGTGGATCTGAAACTCAGCAAGTGAAGGAGAGATTAACAGCTCTGTAATGTCAGCGGGGGTCACATGAGATGTGCTGTTCAAGAAGTTATCCATCATTTTTAAATCTAGTTACTCAGAAGCTGCAGAGAGGATCTTAGAGTGAGACTAACATGATTTCTGTTGATAAATTTGTGATAAAATGTAAATGGGAACTGTTTACCTGCTGTTGGGTGAAAAGTCATGAGATCTCTCACTAACTGTTTAATTCTGAGGTAAATCTGATGATGGATTCATGCTTTCATCTCCTTGTAAATTATAAATGTAGAGACTTAATCAGGTTTTAAACTAATTCATTTTAATTAGTATCACAGATCCTTTCAAGCTTTTCATCAACTTGTTTAAAGGGAACAAACAGATAGATTCTGGATAGTTTGATATTGTTGTGCGCACCACACTGAACATGGACCAGATAAAGCAAAGACCAGGGATAGAGTGTTTATTTTCTGTTTATTGTGGAACGATAAAAGCAATTTTGGACACATCATTATGACCTCGAGTATTAAAGTATTGGAAGCAGGTAAGAATCTGATAAACTCATGAAACAAACCCGACATACACAGGATCTAAGAAATGAAGAAGAAACACAGAGAATTTGTGTCCTAGTTATGAACTTAGATGAACTAATTAGGAATAAATATCAGATGCTGAAAGAAGGAACTTGAAAAATCAGAAACAAAGAGCGAACAAAAAACTAAAACATAAAAACTAGAAAAATCCTCATATATCTCAGACCTACTCCAAGCACCTCAGGTCCCCCATATTGTGATTTACACCACAATTTACAGTCAAACCTTTGTTGTATCAACATTACCAGATTTAATGACTAAGAAAACATCTTTAATAATTGAACTGACATTAATATCATTATTAGTTCAGTAGTTTTCAGTGGTGATAATGGTTTTCTTCTGGATTGAGCTCCAGAACTTTTGAAGGAACATCAAATCCATTAACACACACCTGATTCTACAGTGTCTTGACTATCTTTTGGTGTTTGAAGTCTAAACCATCATTTGTTTTTGTAATGATAAAAGATCTGAAGGTTCCTTTTTTATTTTCTGGATCAAAGTATCTGGAATTTGACTCCGGTTTCCTTCTACAGACCAAAAACATGCACGAGGGTAATTGGTGACTCTAAATTGTCCCTAGGTGTGAGTATGTGTGTGTGAATGGTTGTTTGTCTATGTGTGGCCCTGCGATGGACTGGCGACCTGTCCAGGGTGTCCCCCGCCTCTCGCCCTGAGACTGCTGGAGATTGACACCAGCTCCCAAACCTGAACAGGAAGAAGCAGGTTCAGAAAATGGATGGATGGAGTATCTGGAATTTTGTAACGAACCAGATTAATTCTTGGCATCATGTAGAACCTGTTGGGAACTCAGCCTGTATTTGTTTCACCAAACATCTGGAACATTTCTTGTGGAGTTCCATGCAGATATGTTAAAAAACATTTCTGTCTCACAATGATGAAGAATCCCTAAAACTATTCCTGAATCCAGACGGTGATCCAGATCATCCCTCAAATCTACTAATGTCTTCCTTGGACCACTTCCTTGACAATTTCCACAAAAACCATCCCTCACTTTCTGAGTAATCTCATTAACAAACTAATACAGCAAATCCTGGAGAAAACAACCTCCTGATAGACACAATGACTATGAATACACCAAAGGCAACATTTAAAACATGACGTATTATAAAAACCACGAGTTAGATTGTTAGAACTCATCGTTGTAAAACACAAGTCTCATTTTCCATGTGGTCTCACTCAGACATCAACCCTTCAGATTCTAATCAATATTTTTTTACTTCTTTTACTTCCGTAAAGGCTCTGAAAGCTTCTTCCAGCAAACATCGAACGCTGACTAAACAAACCTCTGAGTTCCAGCAGCACGATCAGCTTTCCTATCATCAGAAAGCACCAGAATAACATTAAATATTGATAACAAAATAAGATCAATCACATGAGAAGCGGGGCTAAGTGGGAGACCTATACGGTAAAAAGCTGCATACTAATAGACGTCCCACCGTCTCTAGATGCACGATGGCGAGTCAATGCCCCGGGGAGGGATTGGCAGATCACTCAGTGCACGTGCCCACCGAGGATTAGCATCCACGCCGTGTATTTGGTGATAACCGGGCTGATACACCTCTATAATGCTATTAAATAGATGCACATCCCCGAAGGCGAAACCAGATGACCGTTTGCCCTTCGTTCAGTCTGTTCCTGTGATCGCGTGTGGAGGTTTGCCAACTGAGAATAATAACAAGTTATTAGTATTTGTAGATGGAACATTTCATATCTCATAAAGAGTTCAATTAAAAGTCCCCCCCCCCACCATTTATAAAAAGATATATTTGATGCCCTCTCATTTAAATGACAATAGAGGCCATCCCTGCAGCAGGCAGCCTGCATTGTGTTTGACTGTGTTTGACTTGGGACCCAACCAGAGTATTTACATAATCTGAATTAAATGTAAATCAAGCTGTTTTATCTCCGTCTCCTTGGATTTGTGGGGTTAAAGCGTGTGCTCAGAAACACCTCCCCTCAGCAAGACTCTTCATTGTTAAGAAATCTGGACTCGTGGGCCTGAAGCCACTTCATTTCAGCTGCCTCTGCAGTTTTTTTTTTTTTTCATACTCACCCCAGATGCCCCCTAAAGGAGAAGGGGGCAGCCAGATCCTACTTAGGATACAGTCCACGTAAATGAGGCTGTTTTGGCCTTAATCCCTGCCTAATTAAGTGCCAGTCTGCCTCCGCATGGACGCTGTGGGCCAAAGCGTAATACCTGTCCAATGATGGGAACAGCTGGAGAAGCCTGCCTGTCAGCAGATCAGCTTCACATTATCATCCTGCTCATTTATTTAGAAGCATAAGCTGCGACAACCGCAGCTGAACGTGCGCCGTTTTTTTTGTTTTTTCATAATTAAGCTCTGCCTTGTTCTGCTCCGTACGTGCAGCTCAGAACACGACATATGTTTTTCATTTCACAGAAATTCTGTGTGACAAAGAGACTCGATTTTCTGTCTGCTGCAGCCAGAAAATGGGGATATTTTTTTCTTTCCGAATGCTTTCATTAATGAAAAACGCTGTTAAATTTACATAAAATTATAAAGGAATGAATAATTAATACATGGGAGCTGTTTGCCAGAGGGAAATAATTAATACAACAATCAGAATTAATGGTCTGCATGCGGTGGGGAAATGGTCTCGTCAAATCTCAGTTCTGATTAAACCTCAGAGATCGCGCCGTAGCATCAATCATTTCTGAGCTTTATAACAAAGAAGTCAAAAGTAGTTTTATAATGCTCTGACCTAAATTTGAACGTTTTCAATGTGATCAGCATCTAATCACATCTGCCCCAGTTAGGAAACATTAGAGAGCTCGAGACTGCCGCCAGCTGTTAGCGAGCTAAATTTACCGTATTCCACGGAAAACACATAAATTCATATCCTCTGAGCTGATGATGTTGTTACAGTCAGAGTGTTTTGTTGTTTTAGTTCTGATGTCATTATTTTGAGTCTCTCTGAGTATATTCATCTTGTTTGTTTAGTTTTTGTTGTTTTTTTTCCTTCTGTCTCCTCACACCTGATCTCATAACCTGCTAATCATCCCACCTGACTGGTACTGACTCATTTAGTCCCCCATCCAAGCCCGGCCTAACTCATGCTGTGTATCAGGGGGTTTTTAAATCTTCTTTTTTTATAATATGGAATGAGTAAAAATAATTTTTTATTTCTTTTTTCTTCATCTTTTAAAGTGGCTGGACTTCTTTCCTTTTTTTTTTTTTTTTTTAGATGTTTTGCATCAGAGCAACTTTCTCAGAATATTTTTTTCAAAAGTAATTTTGATATTTAACCTGCCTGACACCAAACTCTAGTCTGAATTTGACTCCTCCTCATTTATTATCTTAGGACATTTATGTTCTGAAGTGACCGACAGCCACTGATGCTCCAACACTTTTGAGACCTGCACACACGTGTAAAATGAAACAATAATTTAACATTTTTAAGATATATTTTGTGTTTCACTTTTTCATTGTCCTTGTTCAAAAAGGTTTCTCTAAAACGGCAGCTGGACTCTTTTTTTCCTTCTTCAGTTCTGGTCGTGTTGGAAGTTCAGTCCCTCGTCCCTCCTGAGAGTTATTAGGTCCAGTGACTTGTTTATGTGAGATGTTGTAATAAACTGTCTCCTAGTTTGGATAGTTTTAAAACTCAAGAATTAATGCAGTATTGTATGTACTGGATAGATGGAACTTGAGGCTACTTCCTCTGTTTAAAGGTACAATATGTAAGAATGTTATAGTGAAATACTCACACAACCGTCTAATGTCCAAACGATGTTGAAAATAAATTTACATTGTAACAGATCTCGATCTCAGCCGGTTAGCTGGTCGCTAGTTTCGGTCATTTTAGAAAAGCTAGCTCAGACCGGAATCATTATTTACATGTGCAGACTTCCTGGTTCCATAACGAATCACATGTAGACTCACATGTTGCCAAGTCTTCAACACAAGCAGCTGTAATTCCACAACAACCAGCAGCAAAGAGTAAAAGAAACAGCTCCGAGGTAACTTGTAGTAACGTCCTTCCCAAAAACTGAACAAATACAAGAGAAACAAAACGAGGGTCAACATCAGAACTGGCAACCCAACAGAAAAATCAGGGAAGGGAGGGGGAGAGTGGGTGTTTTTATTTTCTATAAACTGCAGGACAAGGTCTAATTCTTATTTACCGTACCTTTTAGGTTTTTCCAGTTTAGCATATTATGTTAATGACGGATGGTTTATAAGATGAGTGAAAGAAGCTTTTCATGTTAAATGGGAAAAATCTACATTCAACAACATATAAGCCTGGAACTCCTGAAAAGTGAAACATCTTCACAAAGTAAAAGTCGAGTTGTGTTTTGGATTGACGTTTCCTGGATGACTGGGAATCTACACAAACCCACTGTTCTTATTCCAAGATTTAGCCCCCCCCACCAACCCCTGAACTGTACTATCAGGAGGGGTATTACAGTCTGAGGGGGTGCCAAGAGCCGGTTCGGTCTTCAGATAACTAAAGCATGAAGGTCCAGGTACAGACCTGAGAAGGGCGTCAACAAGAAGTTACTATAATGATAATAAAGTTCATTTGGGTTTCTTTAATTTTGAGCGTGGTTGTCAGGAACACCAGATTACTGGTCTGTTCTTTCTTTTAGGTTTGGATGTAGCGCCACCTGCTGGGAACTCTGATCTAGTACAAGTAGATAAATTGGAAAAACATCTAAATGTGAGTCAGAACATAAATATTCATGTTTATTCAGTCAGATCGGTTGACTGGTTTTGGATTTTCAAATATTTCATATGTTCTTATTAATGTTTCATTAATATTTTTTTGATAAATATTTCTGTTTAGTTAAAAATGCTCAAAGAAAGAAAAACAGATAAACCTCAAAGACGAGAAGATTTTAAAATTAATTAACTTTATGAATAATTTGGAAAATCTCCAAACTGGGAGCAGCAGAGCAAGAAGGGATATTTTTTGTATATTTAAAGAAAATTCCTGAACAGACGAGTAAAAACAGGAAGGATTAGATCGCATTTAATTTTAGGAATAATTTCTCTCATTCTGAAAACATAAATGCTAAATAATTCTGGGTAGAGTCAGATGAAATAAAATTAATCATTGAGACGATCTACAAAAAGCGTTTTTATATGTGAAGGAGAAAATCTGATGTTCTCTCATGAAGGAATAATATACATTTGTGTATCAACATCCTCCAGGCTAAAGAGGTCAAGTGTCAATATTTTTTTCATAAAGTATTCTTACTGGTTTGGGGGTGTATTAGCATATATAATATTGGTAAACGGCACATCCATGAAGGTGTCATTAATGATGAACAATATAACGTTGTTAAAAAGTATTTGCCCCCTTACAGAATTCCTCTGAATTAGCTTTTTTTTTTTTTGTCACATTTTAATGTCTCAGATCAGCAAAGATAATTAGAGTAAATACAAAGCGCAGGTAAATTAGGATTTTATTTATTTACTAAGGGATTAAAAACTATCCAAAACCAACCAGGTCCTGGTTCTGTTTGAAAAAGCAAAGGCCCTCTTTTCAACAGGTGAAACAAATACTGATATCTGTCAGTCTTGAAAGGGTTACAAAAGCTGTGAGACTCCAGTGAACCACAGTGAAAGTGATGATTCACAAACAGAGAAAACATGAAACAGTGATGAACGTTCCCAGGAAGAACCAGCCAAGAGCTCTAGAACTCATCCAGAACAACATCTAAAGCTCTGCAGGCCTCCATCACATCAGGAGTTCAACTATAAGAGAGAGAAACTGAACAAAAGTAACAACATGGGAGAGTTTCCAGGTGAAAACTACAGCTGACCAATAAGAACATAAAGACCCGAGTTATATTTGTTAAAAACATCTGGATGGACGGTGTGTGTCTCGTTCCATCTTATTCCTGCTTCAGAGACAGAACATGATGCTGACTGGTGGTGGTGGTATGATGGTCTGGGGCTGCTTACTGTAACTGATGGAAACCTGGACTCGCCTCTTTAAAGGAGAATGTCCAGCCATCAGTTTGTGATCTTATTAAATTCCCATGAGTTATGCAGCCGGTCAGTGATGTGACACCCAGCAGTAAGTCCAACTGACACAAAATAAATATAAAAAAAACAGTTCGGGTTCAGTCTACTCAAAGTTTGAATGAAAACAATTTGCTATGAATAAAACTCCTTCGTGATGTCATAAATGGTTGATTGCAGTTGTTGCCTTCAAGGGTAGTTTTACTATTTTTCCATACAGGTTGGTTTGGGTAGTCTAATTAAATCCTTTTTAGAATGCAGCAGTTTGTATTTATACATATATATATATTTTTTTGGGATAATTTGTTTGCTGATCTGAAATCTTTAAGTGTGACAAAAAAAGCAAAAACAGAAGGAATATGTCAGGGGTGAATGCTTTTTTTTTCAGACAAATGAAAAAGCTTCAACATTCTGCTCAGACTATGAAATCTACACAGTATAAACCTGGCGCTGAACACATTTAACATTTGGTACGTTTTGGATTTCGAAAAAGTGTGCACGTGAGATCCTTTCATTAAAAACAGTAAAAATATGTCAAAACTGGTTTAGAGTTGTGACGGTTTTGCTAATGATCCTGCATGAGGAATGTTAATTTTCAGCCAGTAACTTTCATCATCAGGTAACTTCTTTATCACTAAGTGAGTCCAAAAATGGGAAAAAAATTTTTAGAGTATAAATTTTTGTGCAGGCATCAAGGAATTATTAAATAAAATGGTCAGTAATAAAATATTATGGCCAGAAATATAAAGGTCCCCAATCCTCCACAAGGGGGCAGTATATGTTCACATTATTGGCTTTGAACTGGACGATCCTGCAGCCACTTCCTGTTTTTATCACCTATAAAATCACAACACTAATTCAAATTTGTTTCACAACCGTCACTTTTTTATATTCCTTCCATCTTTAACTTGAAATCAGGAAAAAATGAATAAAACAAGATGAATTCTCAAGGAGTTATTAAAAGGTTTATTACAACAACTTGTCAGTTGAAATTTTATACACAACTTTCACAATACAAGTACACTGTAAACACAGCATCACACCCAGTTTTTATTTTGGACGCTCGGGTAAAACGAATCACCAAAGCTTCCACGACTTCAGTTCATAATAACTAGTTTAATTTTGTTTTCTTTGTCGATACTTCATGAAATAAACAGTAAAGTTCTCGCAGAGAATCCTGATCTCATGCAGAAAGCACATAAAGGTCAAACTTTTAAAAATCACATCTTCAGAAAACAATGTGTCAGCTGTTCGTTAAAAACTACACAGTAGTAAGCCGGAACGGATTAAAAGGCAAACTGACTTCAAAAGGTTGGATTCGAGTTATTAAACACTCGCAATTCTTAACAGGTTTTTATTTGTAGTGTAACTCGAATGTACATGATGCGATTCTGATTCACATTGAAATATTTACCATTTTACAACCTGCAGGCCATAAATTAATGATTTAAGGTCAGTTTTTAATTTCTAATAGATTCCATGTGGTCCAAAGAGCTCAGCTACTAAATGTATACAATCTTATAAAAACAAAGTACATAATATCAAGAAGGATCACAGACAAATGTTTGTTTTCTTTAACGACGGTTTCTAAAAATGTTGTCTAGAACTGCCTAAATGTCCCGAAATGTTCTGCATCGGATGCTAAAGCCAGAAAGAGTCACTTATAAAAGCAAACACAGCGAACGGAAGCAAGAAGTTTTCTCTCCCGAGTCCGAGAGAAAAACGCACAGAAGAAGTTCATACAAAAACATTAATGGCACTGAATGAAGTCAACGACGCCGCGACTGAGTCATTTAGAAAGAAAAAAAAAAAAAAGTACTGCGATTCTACAATCATTGCTTCAGGGACAATCAGACTACAGATGGAATGTTAATGAGAAAACACCCGAATCTAACCAGCTTCATTATTTTACATGAAGTGAGCTCCAACATTCACTGACTACAGCTGATCTCGATTAGAGACAAATTCAAACTCTGATTCAGCCGTTTATGTTTGTCACGTGTTCAGCATTTAAATCCACTAAATCCAGAGCAACAAACTCTTAAACGTGTGCAAAATGGTCAAAGAAAATCAAGAAACATAAAAAAGTGTCGTCATGGTAATAATAGTGCTTAGAACGCAAATGAGCAACAACATACTTTGGTAATAACTTACAGCTCGATCATGTCACCTGACTGCTTTTAAATTAAGGAATCAAACACAAAAGATCAATAAATAAGACAAAAAAAAGGATTAAAAAAAACACATTTTACACCTAAAGTGCCTGTTCTTTTGTTTCGCATGTTTAAAATGGCTGTAAAGTACAAAATAGACCGAACACTGAAACAATCGAGAAGTAATTAAAAAGTGCGCGGTCCGAACTGAATCTGAGAGAATCCTTATTTTTTTCGAAGAGGCAGCAGCGCTCCCGATATGGGACGGATCAGCTCCCTGAAGGCTGGGACTTGACGGCGCCCCTTCGCGGCTCCATCTCCTCTGTGCTCTGGTTTAACGCGGGCGCGGCTGAGGCGGCACCGGACGGGGCGGAGACGGTCGGGGCCGAGGAGGAGGAGCTGACCCCGTTGGAGGTGCTGACGGAGCTGTGCTGGATGGCTTCGTTCTGCGGGCTGCTGGGGACGGACATCTCCTCGCAGCTTTCGTCTTTATCGGAGACTGTAAAAAACATTAAACAACAAACGGCGGCGAGGCTTAAACACCGTCACATTGCCATTTCCTTACACTTTTATCTCAGCAGATAAACTCCACAAGGCGTGGGATAGCTGTGTCACACCATCCTAATTGCATGTAAAACAGCTATCAGCGTGCAGAGCATGCAAACCATTCCATTAATCCCCATAATGCTACTTTTGCACCTCTTCCCTTTAATTAACGCTACAATGTCAATTTAAACCCACATCATAAGGGTGCATTACATTCTGGGGCATGTGGCAGCGTTTCACCATCCCTAACTGCATTCTCATTTGTTTTTTGTTACCTTGCCAACTACTGCAGCGACAGATGATTACAGCACCTGATTTTAATGATGCTCACACTGGAGAGTAGGGAAGACTTGGAGTCGAAATGCCACCAGCTGTTAGGCAGTTGCATTGAATTAATTGGATCCTGATGGAAAAAATTAAAAAAAAGCCTCCACTCTCATGCTCCGTTTCATCCAGGAATAAAGGAGCACAATGATAATTAATATTGCTAATGATATGAAGTAGCTTGTTATGGCACTTGGTAATTAATGAGCGGCTCGGAGAGTTTTTAGTAAAAAGGCGATACATGAATAGGGATAGAAATGTTTTTTGTATTGGAGGCTTCAGTTGGAGAGGATGTCAAAAAACAGACTGGACTCGGATCAAAATAAATTAGCTGGGTGGTTTTGTTTCATGTTCAAGTGAGCATCATTACTCCTAACAACACTAAGTGGTGGCCAGCTGATTTATCATAATACTCGGAGTTTCGGCTTCCCAGGGTGGGCAGAGCTCCTTTACGCTCTCTGGGTTTGTGAAGCGAAGGGTTCGCTGTAAGCAGATGGACAGCTCGGCGTGCCAAGTGAAACCGTGTCCTGGCTTGTTTGTTGGGCAGTTTGGGCAATTTCCTCCCACCTGCCGTTTTTCTACGCCTGGGCAGGACGATGAAGGGGATTACAGGGTCTGGAGGGCAGAAAGGCCTTATGGGATTTGTAACTCAGAGAGAACAGAGAGCTTTACAGGAGGTCTTTACATGATCAGAGTTAAATAAAGTGCTTTACTAATTAGAAAGAATAGATTATTTCAGGAACCAGGGGATCCTCAGGTCTTTGGGGTTGTAGCTTCTGTTGCTCATGGTGAAACGACTGTAGATTATTTAAAATAAACAGACAATAAAAAGGGTTTAGATATTGATATTGTAAAAGACATGTGAAAGTAAAAGAGGATTTAATGGATGAATGTCTAAAAAAGAAAAATAGATGCCTGGATCTACAAAATAAAAGCTGAATAAGTAGATTAATATTCAGTCAGTTACCTGCAGTCCTGTTTTTGGTTTTGGTTCATTGAGTTCAGTTTTTGGGGGTATGTGTTTTAAAAAAGGGGTCAACATCAGACAGTCAACTGTACAGCTGGTTTGAGGCTTCATCCTTCTTTCTTTACTTTGGTTTCTAATTTTTGGTTTTGTGCAGATTATTTTCATTTAACCTGTCTAGAATAAGTTGCAGCTGTCTGGACTTGAGGGCTGCAGAGACGAGCAGAAATCACCATTAATGAAGAAAAAAAAAAAGATTTGGATTTGTAATATTAACACTTGATACACACTTTATAAACAACTGTAAACACGACGTTTTGGGTCACTTTCAAACATGTTTTTTACACTTTGCTGGACAAACTTCACCAACTCGATCCTGATGAATACTAAAAATACAACAAGTGTCCAGTTGTTTTCAGAGTCACAATAAGAGAAAAGTAAAGAAAATGCAGGTTTATAGCAACTGAGATCATCAACATATTTAATTCCCGCTTTAAAATCCTTTCAAAATAAAACCACATTGGTAGAAACGGTTGTGTGAGCAGCATGTTGCTGTCAGGTGCCAACAGAAAAAAAAGGCAGTAATTACTGAGGTTCGTATGTTTAAATGATTCTTCAAATATTCATAAATTATTTTTTATTATATAAATTCTAAACTAGATTAAACTTTTTAATCATTCAGTTTAAAAGGGATTCCTGTTTGTCCAACTGGGAGATCACATTTTTCATCCTTCGGCTTCAACAACTTTTTCCTCAATCTCACATAATCTCAACTTTCCGTCCATCTTTGTAGGAAGAACCCGATCCATCACGGTGTTTGGATGAGGTTCTGCTTTTCAAAGCGAGGTGGGAAAAAGTTCTCTAAGTGTCATCTTTCACAAAGTTACAGAAAGAGACGACACACATTCTGAGCAAACGTATGAGGGGAGATGACCATATTCATCTACGCATCCTGTTAAAGAAACATCTGCACCGAACCAAATGAGCACTGCGTCTGACAGCCAGCGCTGGCCTGGAAACCATCAGTCCCATAATGCACGAGGAGCGTGTCTGTGGGACGGTAGGCAATAAGAGACGCATAATGAACGGCGTAGCTTGGAGGACAACTTCACAATGAGAATTTTCTGTCGTTGTGTCAAGGCTGCTGCTTTAATGGACTCATTCTGGTGGCAATCACTGTCAATACAAGTCAGACGAGGTGTTTAGAGGACAGTGCGGAAGTGGTGTGGCGCGTTCTGGTTGCGTCTGCGGGTGGGGGGGGGCTGAGTTATGACTGCCAAATCAAAATGACAGAAACCTCAGTCTGAGGAAAACGAAGAAAAATAGGCGATATGATTCTAAATGAGGCCGTGTGATGGCGCTCCGCGGACCCGGCAGACAACAGGAAATTTAGATGAAATGGCTTGAAATAGCAAAATCTTTAATGTTTATGGAGATCATCCGTGTTACAGTATTTTAAGTATTAAAAATCCTTCTTAAAGAGGTCAGGAAACATTTTAATTTATCTAACGAATGTTGATTTAAGGAACAGTTCACATGGCAGCAGCAGCTCTGAGAAGACTGGAACAACACAAACAAAGAGCTCTGTCTGCTTGGCTGTAACTAACATGTGTCCTTGTCCCGAGCTCATTTTCAACACGTTTGACTCAAAGTCTTGGGCTGAGAATAATACAGCATTACTCACTGTGATAGCCAGACTTCTTCTGCATGGCGGTTACAGGACAATCTTTATGAGCCAGGAGAAGCTGCTTCAGCTGAGCCACTTCGTTTCTCAGCAGGGTGACTTCGTTCTGGAAGGAAACGGGAGAAATGCAACAGTCTTCAAAAGAAATGGCCGCTCTTCATTACAGAGTCTGTCACACTGAAGAAATTGTTGGACTGAAGCCGTCGTCCTGTTTTAACACTTTCAGTAAAATGTTTAGTGAGACTGATTCATTCATTTTGGTTTTAAAAACTCAGATCAGCATTAAATAAAAGTATTAAATAAAACTTGCTTCTGTTTTGAGCTAAATCCCGTGGCTGTGGGTGATAAACTGCAAACAGCCTTCATGAGGAAGTTCCTAAAATGTTTCGAAACCTTGGTTAAGAGTTTTCAGTTTCAAGGGTTTACTCGTCTGATTGCTGGAATTTTTCTAAGACAAATCCTCTCAAATAAGTCCCAGGGTCTTTGTCGGCACCTGGAACCCTTTTAATTCCGTTTCTTACGAGCGAGGAAGTGCAAGAAACGTGAGGTAAATTTGTTAATAAGTTGAGACTGACTGGAGACAAAAAAGTGCAAATCTAACATTCCAAACACACCAAATTAAAAATAAAAACATGCAAATAAAATAAGAAAAAACTGCGTTAAGAAAATCTGTGACATCGAGACAAACGTTACAAATCATTTGACGTTTAAGGAACAAGTTTAGTGTAATTTATGTAATGATGTGTGCATGTTCCAGCCACTTTATGTCTATATTTATGTAAGTTGCCACACTAACATCAGAAGATTTTTGCTCTGTAGGTTTTAATTTGGCTGCAATTTGCAATTTGTGCCACTAGATGTCACCACATACCCTGCTGGTTATGATGAGCCAAACCCACCCTGCTCATACATGACATGAACGCAGACAAAAATAACTTCTCTACTAGTACATCATTAATGTAAAACCAATAATGAGATTTAAGGGGTAATTTTTAAGGACCCCATTATGGCAAAAATGTACATTTTCTCCCATGAGAGACAACGAGCTCAAAGAAAGAAAAAAAAAAGTGCAATATAATAAATAATTTCATGATAAAGTATAAAACACTTCTTCCTGCACAATAATTATGGGCCTTCACTGGCTACCGACCAGCACATTTGTCAGAGGTGAGATGCTCGGGTTGTCAGTACGACTCCGTCGATGCTGCTGAGATTTACGTTCCTGTGTTGTTACAGCTCCCAAGAGAGGTGAGGATTTCTGCATGTCGTAAAAGCGAGCCACATTACGCTGAAGGTGACTTTAACTGGATTTAGAGCGGCCGGGAGCCCGCGAAACACCCAATGGCAGATTTAAGCTCCTTCTTTTCTTCTTTAAAGGACTACGGGTGGCTTAATCTATTAGTCTAAAAGCAGCCAATTTATTTGAATCCATCTGTTTAGGTTTGCTGCTGCTGGCAGGACTGAGGTATTGTAAGCCAAATTTAAACACAGCTGGAAGGAGTATATGCATCATATGTATCCAGTATGACCGCTGCATTTAAACACATTCATGTTCTTTTAAACCCAAAAAGCAGCATCCAAAACATGACAACAGATCTATCAGTGACATTTCCACAAAATTACTTTGAACTGCTTCAGATTTATGATTTCAAACTAAAATGGACAACTTAAGAGTGGAAACTTGTTTGAAACTTGATGGAAACGGAGCGACTCGGGTGATGCTGGAAGCCCCGTGAGCTGTCTGGTCTGACACCTCATTAAAAAGCCAGTTAAGGATGATGTTAAAATAATTGTGCATCGTTAGAGGCAGTTTCGCTGATCAGCTGGGCCGTGTCAGCATGGCTTTTTTTTTTACAAAAATTGCTCTGCTGATTAATGCCCTCATATAAAGGCCCTTTTTTATTCTCTACCACATGTTGTCTTTATAGTTAACAGTGATTCTTTTTTCATTTAGAACTAAATTCACTCACATATCCTCCCTCTGTGATCTGTATTTATACATAAATATAAACTGAAAGAAGCGCGCTCATGTCAAGTGGTGATTTTAAACCTGATATTATCACGAAATTGTTTATTTGACACTGTTGTGTATCATCACCTTCACCCGCTGCATCTTACTCTGCTTTCTTTAGAAAAAAAAAAAAAAAAAAAAAGGTTAGCAAGTAAACACCACATCTCATTTAATTGTCTGGAACACCGGTGTGCCGCACCCCCGGCTCACACTTATCAACAGAGACAGCAGACACGTGAACTGTTTCGAACTTGTCAGCATCACATCCTAATTGCTTTTTGTGAAATGAAGGTTTAAAAAAAAAAAAAAAAAAGAGGGATAAAAGACACCTTTCCCTAAGAGATTTTTGAGGCCATTCAGTAAACTGCTGTAACAGAAGCGACGACACGCTTGTGTGCTGCTGACATCTGGAGGATACGTCTTTATTGACAGGGACGTATTGATGTAAAGGGCTCACACTCTGCTGCTGTCACACGCCGGCTCTTCTTAATCGGCTTTAATGACTCCATCACCACAGAAGGGAGAAGTGCGAACGTGCGCTCGTGCTAAAATCACTACTAATAAACAGGAACACAATAAATAAATAAAGCAGGTTGGTTTATGTGAATCACCTGTAGTTGTCCGTTCATAGTGCTCAGGTCCTCAGCCTTCTTCTCCAGAGACTGGACCCAGACTTTTCTCTTCTGCCTACAGCGAGAAGCAGCCGCCCTGTTACGCTCCAGGAACTTGCGCCTCTTCTCATCAGGGTCTTCGCTCGTGGTTCTTCGCCGCCGGCTGCCTGTGCTTGGAGGGTTTTGTGCAGGGGGAACTGGGGAAGCCTGTTTAGAACCAACAAGACAAGAACAATTAGAGGATGGTGATTTCTCCATGAGATAAGTAGAGCTGTGGATAGAGATGCTCACAGGTGTCTCTGTGGTGGAGGTGGCAGGCTGCTGAAGGGAATGTGTGGACGTTTCCTCAGTTGTTGGCAGTTGAGGAGCCGGAGTCAGGATGGAAGATGGAGCTGGAACTGGGGTCGGGATTGGAGAAGCGGGATTAGCAGTGTGGGTTACAGCACTGCTTTGGACTTCACCACCATCTCCATTGGTTACCTGAGGAAGCTGCTGGCCTAATGTGGCTTTCAGTTTCTGGAAAGAGAGTTTGGCACAAGGACATGAGCCATGAATAAATGAATGACAAATAGGTAAACACAGGATGATTAAATGATCTTTAAAAGAAGAGACTGAGCTGTTCAGCTTTAAGCTTCTGTCCAGCTTTCTGACATTAAAGGTGACTGACAATTAAAAATATTCAAAAAATTAAAAAACTAGATAAAATCAGCAGAAAATAAATCTAAATTTTCAAATTTACTAACACATGTAAATCTCTTTTATTTTTAACCAGCTACTTATTTTTCATCATTGTGTCAAAGAACCTTTAGCAGGAACATTAGCACAACTCTTAGCTTAAATCCCTTCAGCTTAATGCAGAGAAACAGGCTGATGCTGAATGAGCAACATGAGATGCTGCTTAACGCAAAGTGAAATCTAATGCTGGTCTCCTTTGAGGAGCCAGTCAGCACCCAGGATACATAACCAATCCACCAATAGCATCCTGTGTATGAAATCCACCTGGAAAACCAGCCGTGCGGCACATAGCAGAAATAAAAAGACTCGTTGTCTGTGATGTATATTTAGATGCGGTTGCATATACAATCCACTATTTAGTGAAGCTGCAAAAGTTGAAGTGAGATACAGCAAGAGATTACTGTATGTACGAAACACTGTCATGAATGATGGTGGATGATTTAGGATTAACGAGCCCAAACCTTCTGTACTCACAATAAATTATTTCAGAGTCAAATATGAGACTGTCCAATACCCAAAATGTATAGATACTGTATGTAAGAAGTAGATCTTGTTGTCAAATATGAATCCTGCAGTTCATGTAGAGAAAAGAACATCTGCTCTCAGCCAACAACCCTTCTTGTTTTGTTTCTCTTGTATTTGTTCAATTTTTGGGAATGTCTGAAGGCCTATTTGTTCAGCGTTGAGTTTTCCTAAGTGCGTTTGAACGCCTCATCATGTGCAGCTCAGTTGCTCAGTTAGAAGGATGTGGTGGTTTCTTACATTTTGCTGCTGGTCGTTGTGGAATTACAGCTGCTTGTGTTGAAGACTTGGCAGCTTTGCAGACTCACGTGTGATGCGTTAAGGAACCAGGAAGTCTGGACGTGTAAATAATGATTCTGGTCCGGGCCAGATTTTTAAAAAATGACAGAAACTAGCGACCACCCAACCGGCTGAGATTGAGATCTGTTACAATGTGACTTTACTTTCACCATCGGTGGGACATTAGACTGTTGTGTGAGTATTTCACTGTAAAATTCTAACATACTGTACCTTTAGCCCAAACATCAATCAGGATATAAAAAATAGGAATCAAAGCCGCAGCTGTAACAGTTCCAGCAAAGTTTAACACACTGTAAAGGTCATACAGCGACCTATTCTAATTACTGTAGTTAAAGTTGACTCCACAAACTACTGATTGTTATTTAATTTTCCTGATATGTAAAACGTATTGAAGTTTGAAAATAAGGTTTTGTCTTTGTTTTTTTGACAAATGTCATTTCAAGGACCCTTTAGGCTCCACATTTAATTTGGATCTGCATATTAACAGACAGCAAATGATGTGAATCAATGTATTTAAAACAAACACCTCCACTGATCATTTAACACACAAACACATCGTATTCACTGGAACTATCCCTCCACAGACTGGTGTGTGAGATTTACGGGTCACTTCCTCTGGCATCGAACCTCAAACAAACAAGGTGAAAGTGAACGAGCCTCTTCAACAATAACAAAGTGAGAAAGAATACATTTACATGGGAAAACAGAGGAGCGCATTATTCTAACAGCTACCTTTGCCAGACCAATCTATCTACCAAATTAGTTTATCGTGTAATACCCTTCCAGAAGCTCTTCTGGCAGAAACAAGATATTATTCTCTTGGAATGGCCCACCGAAAGAGGGAAAAGCCAGTCAGATTCATATTTCATCTCTGCCATGGAAACCTCATCAGTGTAATAACCCTCCATCTCATGGGTGATATTCAACCATCTGCTACTATATTACTTATCTTTATTTTGCAACTAATTAACAGCATAATCTTCTAAATTCAGCAAGTTAATTATCATTATTGTGGTCTTTGCAGCATCATCAGTCCTTGTGAATTGCCTTCTACGCCACGCACGTCCCCCCGCGAGAGCTGGGTGGGGGTGTGGAGCAGGCAGGTTGAGCTGGGGGTCTGTTTTCGTGATGTGGGCTCATTAGGTGTTTGCTGATGAGCAGAGTGTGATGGGAGGGGCTGCAAGTAGGGGGCGGGAGGTGGGGGGGGGGTTGATGTGGGTCAGACAGGATTCTGCTGAACAAAAGGTTCCATGCAGGGTGAGGCTGACTTAATGTGCCTTGCTGAGCGTTTGCCAGGATGCCCCCAGCTGGCTTTTGCTGGTTTCCCCCCCTCCTCCCAGGTTGGCCCTGGCGACGGCGTGCTGGGCACAACGCTGTCACTGCGTTTGTCATCTTTGCGTCCTGTGATCTTCAACAACTCCCCGCCCCCTCAGTCCTCTCTGCTCACCAGTCAGAATCAATCCCTCCCTGTCAGCGAGCGCACACACGCATGCACACATCTTTGTTGTTTAGCTGATAATTTCTACAGGCAGAGCATGCTGCGAACACTTACGGGTTCTGTGATCCATGCTTCATCACCTTGCCACTGATCTCCCTCACCACACTTCATCTCTCTGCCCTCCAACTACCACTTTTAATCCAGAAATAACACGACTGCTGTGACCCTCCATGACCCTCAAAATAACAACCAGACATGTTTTTATGGTCGGGGCATCGAGGCATGAGCACCATTTTTCCAAACATGAACAGCCTTCGAGCATCACAGAAAGGAATTTTCACACATTTAGTACAATCAAAGATCTGTAACCAATGACCAGGTCGTCAAATACCAACAGCATGAATCCTCCACGCCTTCTTTCCTGTTTATAGCGCATTTTCATGGCAGTGTGACAGCGACACCTGGAGGCCTGGCATAGTTACTACAGCATTTTCGCTCAATTTCGATGTTTCTGTGTGGTATGTCAAGACATTATTAAAAAAAAGACATTGCCTATAACAATATTTTTTTTTACATATGACAAAAAGACTGAAAAACATTTCCATTAGGTCAATAAATATTGTATGAATAAAAAATTCTGAACAAACATTTTATTCTATTACTAGGTTACGTGGTTTTTCGGGACCAGCTTTGTGGTTCCGCGAGGAGTTTTAGTATCTCATTCATGAGTAATAGCAGGATGGAGCAGGAGATAAACCGGCTTGGTCTGCAGTAATGCGGATGTTGCTTCGGTTAGTGAAGACAGAGTTCAGCAGAAAATCAAAGCTCTCGATTCACTAGTCTGTCCAGGTTTTGACCTTCACCTGGTCAAGAGATCTGGATCCTGACTGAAAAAACATGATCCTGAATACAAGCAGCTGAAATGAGCTTCCTCCGTCATCCGGAGGAGCTTGAATTAGAGTCGCTGCTCCTCCTCATCGAAAGGAGTCAGCTGAGGTGGTTCAGGCATCTGATCGGGATCTGAAGATTTTCCAGGCACCGATTCATCCCTAATTTGTTTTACGTTTGTATGGCTAATGATTTCTTTTACTTTTGATTGATATGCAGATTATATTCTAAACAACTGATTGGATATTTTAAGGACACGTAACAAAATAAACTTAAAAGAGACGCTCAATCCTTCAGCTGGTGTTGTGTTTTGAAGCTTTACCATTATTGACAGAAAAGCTTGTATTTATTGTTTCTGTTAGTCATTTCTTAACAAGCAGATACTTATTTAACAGATAAATAAACCAACTGTATGAATATTAATTCCAGATCCAGATGGACGTTTTGATAAATGAAAGAGGTAATTAAAATCTTACTGGAGGAATAAAAAAAGAAGCTAATGGTCTTATTATTCTGCTATCACTGGGCCCTCTCATTACCTTGGTTGTTATCATCTCCCTCAGATGGGAAATAACAGACAACATGGAAAAAAAAATGCTCATTGTAAATGAGATAATAAATACCAGCTTTGCTTCTGATTGGACGGGCTGAGGTTGTGGTGACGGGGGTCCAGGGATTCCAGGGACGGCAGGCACTACGGTGACAGGTCTGACAAGCTGACAATAGAGACACAGACACAGATCAGAACAAGGAAAATTAGCCTTCAGTGATAAAAAAGGCAGGCTTCACCACACCCCCCACACCCCCCACACCCCACAAAGCAAACACACACAGTCATGGCAGGCTCTCAAAGTTTCACCCATATCTCAGCCTCATTAGGTTGGATGGCCTGTTATTTTGCGGAGGCAGCGCCACATGGAGATGCAGTGTGCACGCTAATGAACCTCTGCCTAGCTGAGTGAGAGCATATGGACGGGGAAGCTGAGGAGAGGATGGAGAGACACGAGTCCAAAGGCCAGATTCAGGACTTTCATTGCAGCCGCTGGCGACGAGACTGTGAGGAGGAGGGGGGAGGCCCAGCGGTGGCTCATGTTCTCATCTAAATTTGACTTTTTTTTTAACTCGTCAAAAGCCAAAAGACTGAAGGAGATTCAGGGTTTTTCCTGCTGTGCTGCTATCAGGAGATAATCATCTGCTGCTCAGTGTTCCACACAGACAATCAGGAACACAGAGCACAATGAGGCGGGATCCCACAAGATAAAAGACAATTCTTTATAATCAGAAGATTCTTTTTCTGATTGACATTTGCAAGAAATGCAATTTGCAAAACACGAGTTATTCTATTATAAATTATTATTCTTCTGTCCAGTCAACCAGAGATCAGAATATTTTTTCATTACATATGATCCTGCTGGCCAGAAGCCCAATCATGTGCCTTAGATACAAACTGTTGTTGTTGCAGGTCAGAATGGACGAGTGATCATTTATTTCTAGCTGCAGCTCCCTGCAGTCAAGAATCTGGGTTTGATTTCTAGCAGCTCTTTTACCTCTTTAGACTAATGTAATACTCTGTACGTTGGCATGGATCGTCTGTTCTCATCCAGATTATGGCAACTTGTCTGTTAACAGTTAAAATAAAGCTTGATCACATGACTCCAATCCTGACTTCTCTTCACTGTCTCCCCACCCATTTAAAACTGACTTTAAGGTTCTACCGCTGACTTTTAAAGTTTAACAATGCCTGGCCCCAACGTATTTACATGATCATCTTAATGTATATGCTCCCGTAAGAGGGCAACTGTCATCGAACCAGCTGCTCGTCCATATTCCAGGATCAAAATGAAAATATAAAGGAGATCAGGCTTTTGCAGTAGCTGGAACAGTTTATCTGCTCATGTTCAGACGGCTGTGTTGAGAGTCCTTTTTCTCGACCTTTCCTCTCTGGTTTTTAACTACAGATGAGTTTTTGTCTTAAATTTAGTTGATAGTTTTATGTAGATTATTTTATTTGATCTTGTTTTTTTGGTTCTAAATGTTTTATTGTTTTAATGCTGTTTTATTCTGTTTGACCACATTATAAAGCACCTTGAACAACTTCTCTTGTTTTAATGTGATATATAAATTAAACTGACATTAAGACTTTATGAAAGTGTATTTTGCTTAAAATCACCACCTAATAAATGAAATCTGATAAAAAGACTATTTCTTTAACATGGACAGAAAACACAGCTAATTTAATTTGGGAATGAAACACTCACTGGGATTGTAGTTGGAATATGTACACTTGAGCTTGTAATCGACGCAGGTATAGCAACGGGCATGGTCTGGCCATTAGGCAGCTGCAAGAGCACGGGGAAGGTACCAGAAACTGGGCTGAAAGAGGAAAAACAACAATGATACATAAAACATGAAAAATCAATCAACAGCAAAATAATCTTAAAAACAACAACAAATACTGTCTCATAATTAGATGAAAACTGATGGAGAATTTAAATTTAAACAACAAAAAGATAGAAATCATATTTAAAAAAAAAAAACACAAAAAATATACTAGAAGAACAGACCTTATTGTAAGACGACCGATAAGTGACATCAGTATTGCTCACACAGTGTTTTATCCTGGACGCAAAGCAATTTCAATTATTATTTAAACTGTCTTAAATTAAACAGTTTCTCTCAAATTCATCATCACAGCAGAAAAAAATCCCTTGCATTCTGATAAAAATACACTCGGCCATCTTTCTTTAAGATTTAACTTAATTCATTCCAAGTAAGTTGAGTGTCAGAGTGACTAGAAGTTGTTTTTGTAAGTGATGATATAATGTGATGAGCTGCTTTGCTTGTATTTCAACAGGCAAATCGTTTTACCATCAAGTCGTGCAGAATTTTCTCTACAAATTAAATTACAATATTCAACTCTCCCTGCTGGTTAAAATGTTCCAGCTTCGTCTGAGTTTGGGGGAAATTCCAGTATTTGGTGGTTTAAAAAGGTAAATAAAGTACCCGAGTAAGAACTTTGAGAGAAATTACCAGCTAAAAACCCAATTCATTTGTTCCAGGACTCTATATTTTGTGAGCAACACAGACATCTCTCTTTAAAAGATGGAGCACATGTTGCATGCAACTGAACAAAAATCGTTCCTGCAGATAGCAAATAAATGAAAAAATGAAAACAAGCGCAGGCCTGATTAAAAAAAAAAAAAAAGCTCACCACAAGAGAACTGAACAAAATGATTTGGGAAAAAGAAACCATGACTTCATAAAAACTATATGTGCATATTTAGTTCTTAAATGGACGCATTCAGTTACTTACACTATAGGTCTATTAGTGGATGGAACCTGGGTAATAACAGAGCTAGATGTTGGCGATGGGAGAGCTGGCTGTATTACAACATTAGCCTCTGTGGTGGCTAGAAGTACATTGGGAACTTGGAGGGATGCAGGATGGACTATAGTGGATGTTGGCAGTGAGGCTGGCTGCAAAGATAAGTCCTGAAAACATCATACAAGACCTTAGCTGCAGGAGTGCGTCAGGATGAGGAAAAATATAACTCCGAAAATCTGAGTGTGACATATTGATATCAGCTGTTTCCCTTTTCACAGTGACTTTCTTTCAGAGCGTTGTGTTGATGAAGATTTAAATAAAACTACAAGTTAAAAATCCTCTGAGCTCGACTCCATCTCATCTCCCTGCATCTGGGATGTTGTAGCTAGTGATGTGCGATGCTAAAACTTCCTCCACAGATCCTGCTGGTGTACGAGCACATAACTATAACATGTTACAAGCCAACAACACCTCAAAGTCTTCATACACACGTCACGCCCTGCATTGCTGCTGTCTGCGGCGCAAAAACAGCTTCACACATGACTGCGTTTATGTTCTGCCATGTTAACTCCAGCTGAATGAACGTGCACTGCAGCAATGTGCTGCTCAACATCCTTCTGCATTTATACTGTACTTATTACACACTTTGCTTGGTGGAAGAAGAAGTAGTTCCAATTGATACAATTTTTCCATTAATGACAAAATATATATTTACTTCAAAATACTAAAATATCAATTAAAAGAATCAATTCTAGAACATAGATGGCCTTTCAGTATTGATCTGGACATATTTAACTGCCACTGATGGATAACCAGAACAAAATAAAGAAAATTATTGGATTACGGTGAGTCTAACTGTAAAAAAAAAAAAATTTTACCATGGTAACCATTCAAACAATGTTATCCCTAGTGTCTTGCAAATTGAAGCCACTCAGACGTTAGAGAATATCCAAGTCTTCTCATATAAAAAAAATGACTTTATGCCCCCCCCCCCCGGCAAAAAAACAACACATCTAAATTGGCCCTAATATTTTGTCATATTTTTACTCTTTTGCAACATTAGAAGAAGCAGTAATCTATCAGAATTAGCTTTAGAAGTGAAATCTAATTACCTAAATCTAACCAAAAATTTCAAGCAGAAACATTCATTTATAATAGCAAATCTGTAAAATTTAAGATTTATTTAAAAGTCACAGAGAAACAGGAAAACATTCCCTCATCACAACCATGTAATCACCAAGCATCATCACACAGAGTAGCTTACATACAACCTGTACCTTGTCATCATTTGTAGTCGATTCGGGGTGAGGAAGAGGACTATTTCTATGTGCATCTACAGCTGCGGGTTCCTCAATTTTGTTGCGTATAATAGGTGTAGCAAGCGGGGACAAATCCAGGGGTAACTGCAGAATGGTGAATAAAAATCAAATAAACTCAGCAAATGAAAACAGCAACGACTGAGATCAGATTACCTGCAGACAAATTAAACAACAACCTTTTTAACGTCATCTTCAGCTGCCTTTTTAAAGTCATGATCAAAAGGACTCGCGAGTTCATTGAAGAGTCCAACTTCTTCACAGTTTTTTAAAAAACGAGTAGGTGTAGGAGTTTGATCTGCAATGGAGACAAGCTTCAATACACTGTGCATGATACTAATGAAATCTAACCAACACAACCTGAAACGCACTCACCTGCAATAATGATATTGTCATTTCTTGCAGGGCCAAACTTTAGTGTCATCTCATGTTTGTGTTTGTGAACAGCCAAGTGGTCTTCATTTGTGAACCTCTGGGGGAAAAAATAAAGAAGTCTACGTTTGGGAGAAAACTTCACTTCCACCACGTCTTGATTCAATTTCAGGTAAAACATAATCTAGATCTTGAAATAAACCTGAACAAAACCTTGTAATTTCAACAAGGTGTGCAGAACCCTTTACCTGAGCTGCTCCACAGGCTTTTATTTTCTTGCAGAAGTGATTATTTAGAGTGTATCCAGTAGGTTTCCCATGTAAAGCATTGCCTTTCATTAATTACACTGTGACTTATAGCAAAACCTCACAATAAACGCTGTAAACCACTGTGAAAACCTCGAAACTTACCTGTCCACATCCCGGAGCAGTGCATTGAAAGGGTTTGTCATCACTCATATTAAGGAATTCCCGTTACTTCGTCCTAAAATCAAACCAAATGAATTATTTTGTAATCACTTAAGATGTAAATAACAAGAGGTGTGTATTCTGTAAAGGTCTAGAGCAGTCAGTAATGTTTAAATCCAAAGTGACCGAGCAGGAAAGGTGAAACAGCTCTGAGGGTTCAGGTGAAAGATTGGGACAAAGCTCATCTATGAGGGGCGGGTTCTGATTGTTTACATCTCGGTGTTCTCATGAAAAACAGCCAGATATCTTAATTTAGACAAAACACTGAAGGGCATACGATAAGCTACATGTGCTTATAGATGAACACAACACAACATCGACAAAGATGCGACTACAACAGCGGAAACGCTCATCTGTTCCAGTCGCTTCCATGAAATAGCCAGAGCCCAGCGTTGCTACAACCGTCGCCATATTAGGACCTAAATATCGCTGTAAACTCTGTCACCGTTTGTTTCGGAGACGTTCCGTTTCACCAAAACACAAATAAATGATAGACCCACTAATGGTGTTTTCTTACCACAGACTCGTACACAGTCGCTATCGGTTTACGTGGTCACTTACCCCTCAGACACAACCCTCGATTTCCAAAATCCCACGGTTGCGTTCCCAAATATCGCGAGAACGTGTCTTCCGTGAACGCAACACTCCAGAGGATGCGCTCAAACTAACATGTTAAATGTTCAGGTTTAGAGCTTATACATTGACAAACCGCTCAAAATAAATTTATACTTAATTAACAAAACAAACTACTAATTACTGTACTTCTAAACCAATAAAATATCCCACTTTTAAGTACCAGTGAATGTGTTTCTGAGACAAACTAAGGAATTTTGCTCCATTTCTAGTATAAATGTCAGCTCACAACATTAAACTTATTGGCGCTTTATTTACTAATAACTTTTTGCAGTGAAGAAATGAACTGCGTGTTTTAACCCATTATATTTTCCCAGCATGCCCTCTTGTCTTTTGCAAATGTCAAACTTATTTAACCAACACAACTTACAGATTTCCCGCAGCAAGTTCTTTTTATCTTCAGGATGATGGACTTCAAAAATGTTCTCTACCAGAGGGCAATCAGCAACTCTTAAAAGAGTTTCCAGATTTTTAGACATGGGTTTCAGCAAACTGGTCTCAGTTTAGAGATTTAAACAGACGATCTTGAAGGATCAAGCTAAGAGCAGTTCAGAGACCTTACTGAAGACATCTCCATCATCAGTCTGTTATCAGACACAGGTCACCCTCTGTTATATGAAGAATCACTGTTTAATACAGCAACTGGCCTGTTGGATCAGGAGTCAGACTGCAGGTCAGAAATTCAACTGATCACTGCATTTTCAGACATTTCAGTGAAACTCAAGTTGTTTCTTCAGTTCTGGTTCTGTTCAGACAGAACCTCATAATATTAGCGTCATTCTGCTGCAGAAATTCTGTGCAAGTGGGAAAAAAGTTGTAAAGAAAAAACTGCTAAAATTATCCATTTCCTGTTACTGTCAACTCATGTTGATACAAGGAGCCAGTTTAGAGGAACTGAAGGGCCACAGGTTGCACATTCTTGTNTTACTGGATGCAAGCTGTGCATTTTACAAGACTGGTCTTCCAATTCCAATCTTCCAAGTCTCTAGCAGCTACTTCCTTCATTTTAGACTGACTCCTGAAGTGTTACATGCAACAAAAAACCTGAACTGTCCCTTTAAACCAAGATGAGTTAGTTCTTTAAGACTCTCACATCAAAACACTGAGCTATCCTGCATAAATGACATTTAACACACTTTATTTAACACCGTGAAGTGAAAAAAAAAAACATTTAACCCAAGTAAATCATCTGGATTTATTCAGTGCCGTTTACAAATGCAAGCTCTCACTTGCTGCCTGATAACAGTACCATTTACCTGCAGCTAAATGACAAAGTAGGACCCCAAAAAAGCTCAAAAGAACAAGTCTGACTGAAAAGTGACAATCATGAAAGCCAATCACCTCCTGTTGTGTTAGAATGTGTTGTTTCAGACAGGAACATTACTGCAGTTTAAGTAGTCAAATACATGTATTTTAATGACGTAAGATCTTACATTTGTACAATACATGTTCTGCCTTTTTTGAAAGTGTCTGAGAGACTTGAAAAATGTACATTTCGATGACACCGAACAAGGAACGGTTTTGGTAGCCACAATAAAATATGTAGTCACATCTGTAATTAAAGTGTTGTAGGGGCAGTTTCACATAGCAAATAGGATAAGGAACGCAACCATCAAACAGAAGAGTCCCATAGCTTCAGACAGGGCAAATCCCAAGATGGCATATGAGAAGAGCTGCTGCTTCAGTGATGGGTTCCTGAGAAAAACAATACATTCGTGAATCCAACGAGAAACACAAGAATCCTTTAGAACAGTGTTCCCCAACCCTGGTCCTCAAGGCACACTGTCCTGCATGTTTTAGATGTTTCCCTGCTCCAACACAGCTGAGTTAAATGAGCAAAATATCAGACAACAAAAGCCAAGTTATCAGGTAATTTGCTCATTTAACTCAGCCGTGTTGGAGCAGGGACACATCTAAAACATGCAGGACAGTGTGCCTTGAGGACCAGGGTTGGGAAACACTGCTTTAGAATATTTAAATTGGATTAACACAAACCTGGCATAGCCAATGATGAGACTACCAAACACTGTCCCAATTCCAGCACCAGATCCAGCGACTCCGACTGTGGCGGCTCCAGCACCAATGAACTTGGCGGCAGTGTCAATGTCCCTGCTGATGGCGCTGGTCTGGATCCCTCTCAGTGTGACCTGGGTGAGAGGAGCCTGTGGCATCACAGCAAGGGCGCTCTGCCACGAGAAAATAAGATGCTATCAACTTGCAGAAGAGTACAGTAATAAGAAAAATATGGCTAAAGCCAGTACTAATTCCAGCTGCAAGTAACAAGAATATCTTAATAATAATAAACTGAACCCATAAAAGCAAAAAAACAAATACAAAAAACCCCCCAGCATATTCAGTTTTGTAAAGAGTCAATTGTGCACATCTTTGATTCTTACCTCCGTCTTGCCTTCAGGCCTGGACAGCACAGAAGCAGACAGGGGTCTGTAAAGAGCCCGGGAACCAGCACGGACCTGCAGCAACAGGACACACAGTAAACAATCTGATTTAAACTTTAATCCACGTTCAGCTTTCACATGCAAGAGGACGTGCAAAAGAAAGTCACTGTTAATGTCCTTATTTCACTACAGGAGACACCAGACAGCTAAAGTCTCTGATGTTAGAATTTTCAACCAAATTTATGAGTAGTTGTATTAACAATCTAATATTTTTGACAGGATCAAATTAATAATCTAAAGTTTTGACATGGAGATTATTATGGATCAGACTAATTACTATTAGATCGTACTTTTATTGTAAACCCACATATAGTAACATGACCTTGGAAACACTCACTGTGCGTCAAACACTTGAATTAATGTTTACATGGGAATAAAAGTGAAATATTCTGCAACACTAACGAACCTGGGAGTCAGTTTTAATGGACCTTGAGCGAGTCTTAGCTATCAAGGTGTCTCGATGACCTTAGCTATGATAAAAGATGTATGTTAAGACTTGAAGCAACAACGACAAAGCATTAATAATCTGCATGCACCTCTCCAGGAATAATAACTGCATATCTTCACGGTGCACGGCTTAAATTAATTAATATTTTAGCATTAGCAGCAGGCTAATCCTCAGGCCTTCCGCGGTTACCCTTGTCGGGAAGCTACAACCGGAGGGCCGCTGTCAATTTTAACGGATCATGACTCATATTACCAGCTCACAAACACACACAAAGACGGTTAACTCACCATGGCCGGTGTAGAAACAAACTTTGCACAGGCGTACATTTTGTACTTTAGGTAGTTTTTACCGGTTCGCTCAAAATCTGGTTGAAGCCCGGGTCTCTATCTGAGAAAGGAAGAAGGAGACAAATAAGGTCAATCAAGTCTAAAAATGCTCCACAGAAAAAATAAAGCACTACGATTGTACATTAAAATCTATTTTACACGTTGTCCTCACTTGTACAGGGTAATGTGAAGATACAAGACAGGATGAATAAAGATTTACTGAGATACGCTTTTCATTCAAACTGCCATGACAGACTTACCGACTGCAGAGGTCGAACCACAGTGAAGCAGTGCGCCTGCGCAGTCACATCACATAAAGACCCGGATGACAGGAAAAGGTCATTTCAAAAAAACTTTATTGGAAATGTTAGTAGAAACAAACTCAAAAATACACTGAAATATATTGAAGTTTTGGTCATAAAATAATTAGTTTTAATCGAATCAGTTTATGTTTTTATGTTTCAGATTTACATTAAATGAAATAAAACTTTAAATTGATTAAAAATTAACAACTTGTATTGTTTTGAGTGTACAGCAATGTTGACCTTATAATTCATGAGAATGACTTTTGTGAGTTTCACAAGAGATTTTTAACACCAGATATTTATTTAAGTGTTGTTTCTAAGACTTTCTTGTCATTTGAAAAAAATCAGTCTGAATATACTTCAGTAGGAAGGTCTTTCAAAGTCTTTTGGAGGACATTGGCAACTTTTATCTTATTTTAGCATCAGAGTTTTTTGTAAAACCCACAAATTCTGTCAATAGTAACACCTTTTGATTGGAAGAATACATTTTTTTGCACTAGTAAGGTCATTCTTATGTACGTCAGACCAGCATAAGAATGATGCATCTGTCAGGCCTTTGCTGAATTTTACCTTTTTTTCTTTAAAGGACACAACTTTCAGATACCATTCATCTGCTTTTGATTATTCTCTCCTCTATTGTCCTAAACCTTTCTCAATTTTTTAAAGTAACAGTACACACCATGTTTGTCAGATTTTCAGATGAGGGGAAAAATCAGTTAATTTCAAATAAAGACTTTCAAAGATATATACAGACCAAAGAACACAGAATGACTAATTTCTGGCAGAAAATTCAGTTGTTTTTCCACTTTATCACCATCTCAGCTAGAGTACCTCTTCAGAAGTTTCAATTAGAGTCCCAAATGACAACACAGAGTTTAATTTTGAAAGATTGCCAGTTGTTTGAAAATTGGATCTTGTGAAATGAAAATGTACTTTAAGCTACTTTTTTAACTAAATATTTGTAAATATCCATTAAATCCATTAAACACTCCTTCAAAGCTTAGAGAACTACTGTAGAAAATGTACTTAAAGAAGAAAACATTTCCATCAGTAAACTGATCATATTTGTGGTTAGAAGCTGAGTTCAACCTGGATCTCAGCATTAGTTTTTCCTCTTTTAACAAACACAGATCACCTGTTTAATTTCACACCTTGTCCAGAGGGGCTGGTGGCTCGGGGCTCTATCTTTGTAACTCACAGGCTGACGATGGAGCTGTGGGCTACCAACAGCGGGCAGGTTTGTAATCTTGATGAATGACTCCACAGCAGCTGGTCTGTGATGGAAACGTAATGAGCAGAGGGAGTCTGGCTTTGCTGCGTACTGGCTTAAAGCGAAGGAAGTCCCTGCGGCTCCTCAGGTATGATCTTCTCAGTTTCACAATGAACATGAAGTCACAGATTCCTCACCTCATAAGCAGCAAGAAGAATCAGCTGGTATCAGAACTACTGAAAAAGACAGTGACAAATCTAGTACATTAAAAACACACAGGAGTACTATTCTACTTTATCTCACTGTGCTCTATTAGAGTGCATTTTTTATTAATTTGTTTTATTTTAGTTCTTTATCATGCAACTCTGATTTGTTGCACCAGAGATGTTCACTGTATTTCATTTGACACATGACTTACTGAGTATATTTACTCCATGTTAGTTAGTTTGGGCTGCACTTCCAGTAATATATTGCCTTGACAACCTCTTAAATAATGAAAACAACATGAATCATCAAACTTTACTTTTTATTTCACACATTAAATGAATTATGTGCTTGTTTACACAAATAATTTATTACATTTGTAAAAAGTCTCTTAATATTTGATAGACAATTATCACAAAACACAATATGTCCTCTAATTTGTATATTTACTTCTGCTCTTGTTTTTTTTTTTTTTATTTGTCAATCAACTAGAAGTTATTAAATGTTACATTAAAGCCGGATTAGTGTGATAAAGTGCGAAGGATTCACTTTAAAAGGTCTTCAAACTATCTGATTTTAAACAGATACACACTTTGTTTAAATGTAGTTTTTAATTAATGAAGATCGTAATTCTCTTAAAGGCCAGCAGAGGGCGCAATAGAGTCTGTTGCGTTCAATGCCTGTGTTGCTGGGGTCAAAGTAACGCCACTTTCTAGATGAGAAACACATACTTTCTACAGAATTGTTAGATTAATGGGGAATTGAATAGAATATACAGTTTTTTTATATGAAAATTCTATCAGTTAAATTGCACAGCTGGTGCTTCTGTACATGATTTGGTCTAAATATCTAGAATGTTCTAATATTTACTTGCAGTACAAAATAACTTTCAAATCAACATTACCATGTGATCAAGTTTATTTTCCTTCAATGACACTGAGTTTCTTTTCCTGTATGATGTAAAACAAAAGAGCGAACACTAGACCAGAGTGTAATGCAGCATCTTATAGGTCAGAACTAACCAAATGGTAAAACATGAACATCTACAATGTATTAATTGCAAGACAGCACATATCAAAGTGGCCGTTAACCACTTGAGGTCAATGTCACACTGTCTAATTAACTGGGCAGAGGCTGTGTGGTCCTATGTGGCTGTGGAAGGTGGAGAGAGCAGCTTACCCCACACACAACACACCACCCTGTACCCGCCTCCTACTTCCTCCTGTTCACAGGCACGCACTCGCTGTCTGAGTTCTTGCATAGACCACTGTGAGACATTCCATTTGCATGCCCGCCCCATCAAGCTGGATGCACTCAGACTGGTAATAAAAGGCATTGACCCCCTTAACCTTTATGAATTACAATTTGTGCCTGCGGCACGTCCTGTCAGAGGCCTCAGAAAAGCAGGCACCTCAGCCGGGGTGTGTGCGTGTTGTTTTGCAGTTGTTAAGGAGAGGGGAAAAGGTTTTTACAGCTTCTCGCCAGAGCTTCTGACAAGCAGCGAGGAGGCGGTCTGACAGCAGAAACAGAGTAGGGAGGGACTGCAATGCTGCTGATGGCTCCATGCTAATCTCCATCGCTGGATGCTGCACAGAAACCGAAGCGCTTCGGTTCATACGTGCACCGTCCAGCTGGGCTCAAATTTCTTAAACAGCTGTAACCATATAAGCCTCAGTGTGTTTATGGAGAAGAAGATAAACTAAAAATGAGGCACTTGTTGATTTGACAATTTGATGGACGTCAGTTTTCCATCTCAAATGCCTCTTTGAGACTTTAATGTTATACACAAAGTGCAAACATAAAAAGGGCCTTTTTAAAGTTTGTGCAGTAATAATTTGCTCTGCTGTGATGAATCCACAACAAACACACACACACAACCACACACACACGTGTTTCTTTATTTGCCCATGATTAACATCATTGCAGACATTTTGGTGTCTATTTGATATGATTGTTCACACTCACCTGCATGCTGTTGGAATCTGGCTGCAAAGTGTCGTGTGTGGAAACGAATGTATTTGGTAAAAACTTATAGAGACTGATCAGGAACTGATGGTGAGTATATGTTCAGGTTTTTGAAAAAAAAAATCTCCTTTTTTTGGCATTCAAATGTGGAAGTACTGATGTAAGGATAACTTTCAAAATAAAAGTCTAAAGCCGCCAGGAAAAATGTCATTTCATTTTCTCATTATTTATTTACCTGCTTATTCCTGCTCAGGATCAGAGCTAGTGTCTATGTGCAGCAGTTATTGGATAAGAAGCAGGGTCACACCTGAACAGGTCACTAATCCATCATAGAAACAAACAACCACTCACACCTAGGGACAATTTAGAGTTACTGATCATTCTACTTGCATGTTTTTGGTCTGTGGGAGGAAGCCAAAATCCCAAGAGAAAACCCACACATGCACGGAGAGAACATGCAAACTCCGTGCAGAAAGGTGGTTTCAAACCCAGGACCTTCTCACTGCAGGACAGCAGTGCTACTAACTGCACCACTGTGCAGCCCTTGAAAAAATAAAATATGATTTTTCAGAAATTACCAGAACAAGGCCAAAGAATAAAATCATTTCATGTTTATTGATAAAATAATTTTTTAAGATATATTAAAACAATAAAGAATTATTCATCAGGAAGTCTAACTGGAATTAGGAGGCCTGAGAACCAAAATACAGTTTGTGCAAACACTAAATTTGATGAATTTTCCAGAAAAAGAAGCAGAAACACAAAAGCAACGTGTTGAAGGAGAAGTAATCTAAACTACTACATGAGGAAAAAGATTTTCCTAATATTCAGTTGAGTTAAGCTAAAAAAAATGTGACTGTGCCATTTCTTCCAGGTGGCACAGTCGATAATCACTGCTGTGATGATCATAAACCATGATAACACTTCCAGCTTTGGTTCCAGAGCAAACTGGAGAACAGGTGTGAAATCAGGTGGAAACTGGACTGAATCCAGGTCACAGCTGTCCAAAGGAAAAAAAAAAAAACTTGTTTCAATCTGTGTGAAAATCTTCTTCACTATAGGAGAAATTCTGCAGTTTGCCACTGAAAAACATGTCTGGAAAAACACTCAGCAAGCATTCTTTCTCTCTGAAAGATTTAAAGGACATTAGCATTCATAAAATTGATTTTTCAGCAAATCCATAATAACACTGATGTTTGTGTTGCTGCTGAGCCGAGCAGCTGGAAGTATGAGGAAATGCTGAAGCCTGCAGAATCATTAGTTTCATCCTGACTTTTCAGCTAAGTCTGTAACATCTCTGTATCTGCTGGATTGCCCTTTGAGCATTCAACTCAACACACGCAGATTTTTATCAAATAATTCCAGCCAATATCGGCTGAAATGTAAATAACGTTTTCAAATTGGCCCCGTGGTCTCCCAAACGCCAGCATGAACTGAGCTTTAATCCTCTTTCTTCTCTCTGTTGAACATCAGGATATTCAGTCAGCGCTTGTGTGAAGAGGAGCGTGACTGACAGGGGCAGCCGTGCGATGATTGGTTTACGGATCTCTGCTTTCTCTAGTGGCTCTGAGGTCACTAACATCTACAGTCAAATGGCTTATGAAACTTTAGTGAAAGGCACCAAAAACCGATGACAGTAAAAGAAAAGCACTTCAGAGGAATCTGCTTGACCTCGCGCGCTGGTCTGTGACTGCTGTTGTCTTTTGTTTTGTTTTTTTTCCTATCTCTACAACAGCGCCACACGTACATACAATATGCATGTTAGTTTTAGCAGACAGAAGGTTGTTAAGGACCGCATATGGAGACTGGATTTGATAGACAGACACTATATGGTGTATAGAGTTTAGCAGATAAGAGGTAAAATGCATCTCAAGCTCCAGTCAAGCTTCAGTTTACAACACAGAACAGCAATTAAATGTGATTTAAAGGCCGATCTGAAACGGCAGCACGCCACTCCCTATTGAAATATTATTGCCCCGCTACTTACTGTTTTGGATGATGATTTATCGCGGCGGTCTTGTTCAGTTTATTTCAGATGTCACTGTAAAATGTAACAGCAGTATTTAGATTTCAGAAGCAACTCGCTAAATATGTGTTTACCTGAATACGGAGCCGGAGAAAACAAACTTGTGCCTCAGAATAATGATGTATTCATAATATACAGTCACAAAGCTTATTTAATGCTTAAAAACAACTCTTAAACTTATGTGAACGGCTGTAAAAATGGTTAAACGAGCAGAATTTATCTCAGATTTAGTTTCGATCATTAACAAAATTACCCAAACAGCAGTGGATATGAGGCTTGTTACACAGAAGCTGATTTTCCCAGCGAGCTTACTCAACATTCATATGGAACACTTGATGTTTTTTTATGGGACGCATATGGCTGTACTTTATAGTGATTAATTAAATCTCTTTAAACTAGGATTAACTTTTCAGAGCAGCAATCCATTATATAAATTCTCCCTACTCATAGGCATCCAACATGCAGCTGCTGCAAATGTCGCCTACTCACACTTACACACACAGAGTGAACACAGATCGGGGTGTCAGAATCGTTGCTGTCACAACAGTATTTAGTGAACGAGCCCTTCCTGGTTTTAATGGCTTGACCTACATCCCAGTTCAGAGAGCTAATAAAGGCGGTCTGGTGTAGCTGCACAATGTCACTCACAGATGCCAAACTCAGCAAGATCCGGAATGCTCAATTAGTTGCTTTTATAGGTCCCATTAATATGTATTAACTCTCTTTCCAGTGTACGGGTGCAGACAAACACTAGAGGCTGGCAACGTGACAGCAAGGTAACAGATTTTGTTTATACCCTGTATGAAAAAATATTTCGTTTTGGCAGCATGAAAACCAGTTGTAGAGAAAAAAAACCAACAAACTGAGTCTAACCTTGACTGAAGGTGATGTCAAAACACAGATAGTAGCTCCAGTTTCATGTTAATTGATTCTGTAGCCGTCTTTAAAAGGATTAAACCAAAGACCTGAAATGATAAAAGTTTTTATTTTCACCAACAGGAACATTTGAGGTGGATTATGAACGATCTTACTTGTTGTAGATAGATTTTTTTTAATAAACTTATTCTGACTGGGTTGTTAAACTAATAGCTAATCTGAGCAGGGACAGTTACAAAGTGGATTACTGTTGCCTAAAATCACAGCAGCTCATGCCAACTCAACTTTCTAAACCTTTAGATTGCCTGGTGGAAGTTCCCCGGGCTGCACAGGAAGCGCTTCATTTAGCTGCTGCAGCAGCTAAAAGAATCATTTAATGTAAAACCGACAGCAGCGTCAAAGTTTGAAAAGAACTTTTTTTCCAAAACTGCTATGATTTAAGACTTGGTCCTTCACACACTGTGTTCTTCCAAAATTAGCTCATTTAAAGAGATATCGGAAACAGTTAACATACAATATTAATAATTTGCTTATAAATATTGTTCAAACTCAGCTTGTTTAAGCGGTTCATGTGTGACTGTTTGGTCCTTCTACAAATCCTATAAATATGGAATAAAAAACACAGAAAACACAATGCATAAATAATAAAAAGAACATTATCTTTCCATTTCCACTGTTGTAGCTTTACTTTAGCTCCTCATACAATCTGCAACAACTCCTCCCACACGATGAAGCGATCTGGCACTCAGCAAGCTGAATCAATCATGGCACTTTATTATCCTGTCTCTAGTTTGCTTCCTGCGAGTGTGTTTACCCTGTCCATGGCCCTGCAATCGGGACTGTTCAGTGTGCATTAAGACAGACATAATTGAGATTGTGGGCGGCCCAAAGTACAGGGCTCAACCTGCTGTCGTTAATCTGTCATAACGTCCAGAGTCATGGCAGCAGTGACCCGTAAGAGGCTCTACCTTGGAGGTTCTGCTGAAGGCGCTTTGTTGTTCGTGGCAGAGGGCGTCACCTATTTTAAGTTTATTGGTTTGCCACCAACGAAGAACCCAAGGAAAGCTTGATCTATTACCCGCCTTCTGGTTTTAATTCTCTCATCTTGAACAGGTTAGGTGTTTCACGATTGGACGGGGTTCTCTTAAAACTCATCTCATCTGCATAAAAAACCCCAACTCATAACCTGGTTTATTAAGGGTCAGACTTATTTTAAGGTGATATGATGAAATATAAGTAAAAACAAACTAAATGAGATACAGTCATGGTCCATATGATGAAAGCTTAATCCTGCTTTTTGTAATGTATTAAATTATAGAGGCAATCAAACTGAAATGGAATCTCTTCAGATAGCAGAGGTCTTTTTTTTTTTATATTAGATCACTGATAGCTGTGCTGAAAATTTGCCTTCATTTTTGTGCAAATTGAGGCCGTGGAAAGGCATTTACAAAATAACAAGATTTAAATTAATGCAATCGTACCGTTGGAAAAAGGTGCTTTTTACAATCACTGCCCATATTAGGAATAATAGCTAAATCTTGCCTTGGCGGCCTGTTATTAATTACCTGGCAAATAGAACCTGTCTGCTTTCAAACTGAGTTATAGTGGTGGCGAGAGATCACCAAAGAAAATTAAACAGGAATCAAAGTACATTTCTTTCATCATAATTCTGATTGTCAGCATCACCTTTCCTGGGATGGCGCACAGCAACATAACAAACCCTAGTTTCTATTAAGTGCTTCAATTTTCTGTCGTTCATATTTCATATTTATGCCATATTACAACCTTGTCTTATGTGCATCCTGCATTATTCTTTGCTGGTATGCAACATGATTTATTAGACATGCAATAGGGAGAATGCTGCTGGATCTAATTGATAGTTAGAGACAACGCAGCTTCTCAACAGTAATTTGTGGTGTCTTCTCATCTCCGGCAAAAGATGTTTACATCACTCTAACACAGGAACGGGAGCTATAACACGTTGCCACGGAAAGGTTTTTATCACATCACATATTTCTTTATCCGGTCATCATTTTGCACTGCAAATAATAAAAAAAACAACTGGTTTAAAACCTTAAAGAGCTCTTTAGAGTGTGGCTGCTTTTATACTCGGGGGTTATATCAGCCTGGAGACCCATAAGTTATGAAATGTCAGGATCCTATGCATTCTAATTGAGTGTGGAACAGTTAATGGCTGTGGAAATTCAGCCGCTTGACGTCTTATTCCCATGTGTGCCGTTTCACAGCCGAGCCCATGAGCCTCAATTAAATGACAAAATGGGCCCATTCTTGAAGATAACAACAATAAAAACACAAGCCTATAAGGCAATAATACAGGTCTCACCTTGAATCATCAATTGTCACGACTTGCAAATGACTAAGACACTGATAAAATCTGGATCAAGGGTCTATGCAAAGTCTTTCTTAGATAATGGTACCTTTATCTATCAGCTAATGTACTAATTATGTTTTCATTGTCTAATGGATTTTTTGTTCCATGAAAAATCATAAAACTGTGCCAAATTATGAACTTTTTGTAAATGAATAAAACATCTTCCATTTTGTTTTGACAACAATTAAAATTAAACATTTGGTCTAATATTATAAGACATGATATCTGCAATAACGCTAAATATAAATTGTTATGATCAGTTTTAAAGCAAAGTACTATTAGAGTAAAAGTTAAGATTTTTAGAAGTGGATCTCCGTGTAAAAGTCATGAATATTTAATTTCTTATGGCTCTTTGAATGACTTCAGTTTGGAGAAACAGAAATTAGTTCTGAAAAGACTGACAAGCTAACAGCTAGCGTGAGCAGGATGAAGCCTGCAGAGTCAGTCTGGTGTCATTTGGTGTATTTGACATTTTAACAGAAAACTATGTCTTTAATTTAGGGAACATCGAACAATTAGATGATTTTGTTACTGAAACATTGTAGTACTGTTAATGCTCAACAGTTAATCAGAAGAATAAAAATTCAAATAACGTAATATTTAAAATGAGATTGTTGGTATGTGGCCGTGAGAAATACTCGAGTTGTAAATATTTCACGTTGCAACTAAGCTGTTCTCATTTTGTATTTTACATTTTTTATACATTACATTGTTACATTGTTTAAAGACCCTCTCTGATCATCTTTTGAACATTTTAAAGTGTCTCAGTGGTCTTTAAATTATGATTATGGCGTTTTTGTCCAAAATCACAAAACCTGTGCCGAATGTAGAATGTAGTTTCTGCATAGGAGCAGTAGCAATTCACCTCCGTGCTGTGGGCGAAACCGTTGGTATGGAGGATCTCCCCACCCCTCTCTGTTGCTGAGAGATTTTTGTTTATGCTAGCACTATCACTAGCTAGCGAAGCAGGAGCTTGTAGCTCACCCAGTGAAGTTTTTTACATCACAAACAGTCTTTTTTAGACGCATTTTTGTGTCTGCTACTGATTCACATTTGAATGACTCAGAAATGCAATTTCGAGCTTAATTTTCTTAAAGAGGCCATTTCATACACATTTCAGGACTTTGTGGTTATTTCTTAAAGGTGGGATATGGAACTCGGAACCCAATAACACGGCACAAAGCCTTCAGCCATCTGGGTGCCAGTCTCGTTTACCCCCCGCGCGCGCACTCTCCGATGCTCAGGCCGAATATTCCTCACCAAACCCACTCTGATCCACGATCCGAATAAAATATCATGAGTTCAGCTCACTAATCATGCTCTCCAGCCCAGCTGATCACACACTGACTCTGATAAAAGCAGCTCCTACCTGTTTGAAGCTCAGGCATCGATTCAGTCCGTGGCAAAGAGTTCACAGTTGCCCCGCGGCACCAAAACTTCCTGCAGTCTCTCTTAAGATCCTCTGTCCTCCCCACACACCATCCTGCATGCCTCACTTATTCAATAAAATTTAAAAAAATCAATAAAATCCTCCTAGGTGTGTCTTCCAGTCCAAAAAGTGGCCCAAAGCTCCTCCACTTCACCAATATGTAGCTCTGTCTTAGCTTAGCAGCTAATGAAAAACGTTTCCACACAGATCCTGCTCGTCACATGAGAAATCCCAGAGGAATTACTATGGCAAGCAAATAAGGTATATAATCACCACATGTCCCTGGTGCTTCCAGCTGCTTGACCTGCAGACTCAACAGTACCAGCCTCACTGTGCTGGAGTATTTACGATATTAGGCAACCAAAAATGGTGCCCGCTGCCCTGCCATGCTATGGCTGGTAGATGTAAACAAAATGCTAACTTCGTGCCCGCTAAATATACATTTTTTATAATATTTTACTTAAAATATAATTTTTAAAGGAAATGCTGTATTTTCATTCTACAACCCTCCAAACCCCCCCGTGGAGGCATTATGTTGTTAAAAATATAGCTTTTAATGAAAATGTTGCATATACCACCTTTAAGTATTAACCAGTAAAATGAAACATTTTATATCTAAAAAACGTCAGGAAACACTTATTAACAGACCTTTCAATCTGTCTGCGTTAAAATTCGGGTGGTTCCGGCTCCTTCCGTCAGGCGGCTTCGTCAGCAGCTCGTTCATATTCATTATTCGAATTTGCTGGACTCTGATTGGCTAACAAAGTAGCCAATGAGTGCAAAGAGTACTGTTTCCTGCCCCGCTGTACATGGCAACGTCAGACGTCGTGTCTTTCTGTTTGCTACGTCTTATGCTACAGCTTTTAGCCAGCAGCATGCTAGGCGTGGTTTCAACTGCGGGAGCTGATGAATACTAACGAACAAAGGAGTTGTGACGAAACAGATACAGGCCGTTCGGACTCGGGAGAACTCGGGTGTTATCGCCACCTGCGTAGTTTGAGAGATTAAAATTGAAAGAGAAGTTGTTGACCGGTTTTCACACCCAGTATGAAGGTAAGAACACCTGTGGAGCTAAAATATTCAACAGAAACCTCAGAAAAACAGTTTTTAATGGAAGGGCCTCTTTAAGGTCTGTCCTCTAGCGTCACAAAAATGCCACAAGAACATGTTAACAACACGAAAAACACAATTTTCAATAGAGTGGGTTTTTAACAGCAGCAGAATTAAAGCACAACTTAAAATCACAGACAGAGATCGAGAGCTGAAAGTGGTCAGCTGCTCTGACACCGGTCAATGAAAAATCAGAAAGATCAGTGATCAAGCTGGATCAATCTCAATCATTTTTAAAAATCTAATAGTTTCACCCCCGTACTGAGCACAGAGAGCAGGTGAACAATATAAAGGAGTAAAAATATCAGGGTTCCTTCAAACTGACACAGATAAGGTAAAACTCAGCTGCTCGAATGCCCCCAAAGGACTTTTTAAAAAGTTTCCATCACATTCAAACCTACTTTTTCCCCACATAACTAGATCATGTCTCCAAACACATCCTCCTAAAACTCAGTTACTTATGTGTTAGTGAGTAAAACTTTTAAAAAACAGAATCAATACTGCTTAAACAATTTCCTATTTTCAGCAGATATCTGCAATCTACAAATACATTTGGAGCATGTCCTATTAAAGTGTGAGAGGCTGAATATTGACCCGCTCCTGATTGGAGAGTATTTTTTTTCATACCCTTGCTTATTGTTTTTATAACTCTCTGGCTTTAACCCCTTTGCTGCTTCACTGATTTCATGCAACAAACAATAGCTTTTCAATAATTCAATTTATAGCTCACCATAAATGGGATTCAAAGGACAAAGCAGTTGCAAATAAACACTGTCGAAGCTTTTGGCTGCAGCAACAACCCTGCGTACTGAAGGAAAGAGAGAATATTTATTTTATGGTTGCCTCACATTCCCATTAAAACGAGGAAGCTCTATTTCCAAGCCTGTGGTGTAAATGTAATATACAGAGTTGAAAGAGACAGATGGTGGAGTGAAAATCTCATGTGGCAGCATGCGTGCAATGGTACCACTGCTGCCAACGCCGATGGAGAAAATCTTCTCGAACCATCTAAAGACAGATAAGATCTATTAATGCACGTTCATGTGAATCTATCATGTCCCTGTTCACGTGCGCGCCCGTTTGGGCAGTCTGATCCACTTTGGTCAAATCTCGTTCATCATTTATGGTTGATGCCAAAACCCTGAGAAGTTATCTGCGGGAAATGGATCTAAGACACAAGCACAGAAATGAATTACCAACCTATTTATTTATCCAGGCCCTTCTGTCAGTCACAACAATAATCAGAGCTAACTCATTCAGATTTTGAGAAAATGAAGGATGCATTCCTTCCCATTTTCAATTTAGAAGTGGCCACTATGGCCATGATGAATGTCTGAATAGTCCATCTTCTTCCGTTCATTTCTCCTAACCTTTCCTGACAGCTTAGATATTGCCTACCTGGTAATTTGCTCCACAATAATTGTTACTGTGAGATTTCCTCTTCCAGCTTTTAACAAGGATTCTTAACACCCTCTGTAGGTGACAAAATGCAATTACACAAACACAAGCGCTCCATTGTGACTGGTCATCAGCAGCTGCCAGTTTCATCCTCACAACCCCGCCTTAACTGGTCCCATTAACGAAAAGAAAAACAAAAGACTTGCAGACAAAGCTGGTAAACATTTGCCGTGAATAAAACTTTAATTAAAATACATGAAGAAGCTTTATTGATTAACAACATCAGTGATTAAAGTGTATGCTCGACATTTTTCCTCATCTCTGTATTTTGTTCCCGCTGAGATCATTTATTGTTGCGCCGGCCCTGTTTATTGATAAGTGTGTTTGATGAATGCAGATGCGGCTGTTAGGATTGTGGGCTTCCTGATGGAGCGATCATATTGTGCGAAACACCGGGCTCAGGCAAGAACAGCTGTTGCGGCCCCATCCTGTGGGACGCCATCTTTTCACCACCACCCCGAGTGAACACGCAGGCATGGCGCTGTAAAGCTTCAGTGAATGTGTTCGCAGCGCTCTAACAACTCTATGAATTTTATGACACATCACCAGAGCATTCTCATCTCTGTCCAGCACTAACGCCTTAATTATTGAACTAATTGCTATGGCTATATACATCTCTGTAATCCTTAGGTGATTACATTTTGTGTTCAATACTGGATTTATCCTTTAATTAAAAGGGTTATTAACCTTTAAAATTGAGCCACATGGGATTGGGCTTTCAAGTTCTTGCTCTAAAGTTTTCCTTTTTTTTAAAGATAAGTTTAGAAGGAGGCATGATCAGAAGGTTGCAGAGTTGCACCAGAAGCCGACTTACATCAGCAATAAGCCGTGGTCCATATCTACTTCCAATTAAAGTCTACAAAGTGCTGACACATTATGCCTGGTGGGCTAACAATCAGTGCAAATAGACAGATAATGATACAAGGCCTTTCACCTCCAGAGCAAGGAAGAAAAAGTTCAAAGTCAACTTAATATGGAATTCTTGGACTAATAAGAGTGTTTTTGACAATGAAATGATCAGTTTTGTTGAAAAGTGATGATCAACTCATGGAAAACACATGAAAAAACCCAAATATGCACATGATCTGATTAGTGTATGAATAAAAGAAGGTCTGGTTTTACAATCAAATTCATGGCTGCTGCTTGTATCACCTTATAAAGCCAACATCCTGATGTTCATTCAATACCTGGCCTCATTAGCAATACTACAAGGATATATGGCACCAATGAGGTGAACGTGGGCATGCGACCATGCCTCAGCTGTGTCAAGCAGTTAGAATCAAAAACTGTTTGCCCATGCCAAAGACATGCTGCATTATCCAGAGCAAGTCTTCATTTGAATGTCCTAATTAGTTAATTAGTTGGTGGTTAAGGATGATATGAGCATCTCATCAATCTCGCTTTCTCTAAGAATAAACACCCAGGGACGGCAGTGGTGAGTCATTAGAATACTGATGACTGCGGGAAGTGTGTGTGAGAGAAAAGGAGGTCTTCTCATGACACTCTATCTTTACGCAAACGATGGTGCGACACGAAGAAGACGGAAGAGTAGTTGTTGTGAGAGTTGTATGGATGGCAGACCAAGCATGGCATAATGAGTTTATGGAAACTCTGAAGAGCTCAATTAATGTTTTTTCAAGCGTTACATTTTGGAATGTGTTTACTTGAAGGATGGAAATGGGAATTAGACAACAGCATGAAAGCTGGATATTTTTTCAAAAATATAATTAATATAGATTTATTTTAAGAAAGAACTAGTCATGCCAGGAATGTCAAAGCAGCATTTGGGGATATGTAAGACAGCAGCAGACTCTTTAAAGTGATAGTTTGGATGTTTTTAAGTGGGTTATTCTTGAAAGATTATGAAAAATTAATATTTTACTTGTTGTAGAAAGATTTTAGTACAACCAATGATTGCTAAGCTAATGGCTAGTCCAAGCGTGGCTATGACGAATGTGGATTTCAATCATTTCTTCTAAATTTTATTTGATAAGCCTTTACATTACCACCATTCTTGAATTACAAAGTTCTTTACGTAGAATTTAAAAACCATTCGAGAGCAATTATTATGATTATTTTTTTTTTATTTGAGTGCAAATATTAAAGCTGCTATACTTGATTTGCATAACAGATTAGCTTAACATATTTTTTTTTCATGCCCATTAAAAACGCTTTAACACAGCATGGAAAAAATATGTTGTGAAGATAAAAAAAAAGACAAAAAAAAAAAAAATTAAGTACTTCTCCCGTATTTGTCTAAAAATATCAACCAATCAAATGGTTCGGTCTGGAAGGAATGATTGGACAGTCTCTCCAGCCATACGGACTTCCACATTTATTTGGCTTCTGTGCTCCTAAAAAACTGAGACATATTTAAAGTGTACTTATTTATTCTTGGCTCCACTTGACCTAGCTCCTAGCCTGTCAATCCAACTAGAACTACTTTCTGTTTCTCCTAACTGAGGCCATTGAAACAGCTATCTATATATAAAAAATACACAAAAACCTTCTTCAGAAAATCGTAACCATCCCTTTAAATATTTGCATCATGCACAGAGAGTTGGTTATGCTTTTTTCTGCAGTAGAGAATATGAAAGAAAGAGGATAGAAAAAGCGGAGATATATAAAAAACTGGTTAAAAATAGTTAGCACATGCCAGTATATGATTGAGCTTCCAGGGCTCTGAAAATTCCCTCTAATTATTCAACAGTATGCCTCTGTCATCCTTCCCTATATACATTTCTTTGTGCAGAATTACAAGTGACTCCAACTAATATACATAATTCTGCTACTTAATTGGCACAGATCGGGTGAAAGTGGGCTAAGAACAATCCTTAGAGACTAATAGGGGCACATATCATTGGCTCCATCAGAACAGCAGTCCCACAGGTGATAGAAGTCAGCATATATTTCATGAGCTGTGTGATCAAAGTACTTCACCTCTGGAGTCTTGTGCACTATCTTACGAAGAACAATCCGGAAACTGTTGTGCTGTCAGGTGTATTTATAGCAGGCGGGTCCATGACTGATGCTAATGCCGTGGAAATTATGCAGTGCACTAGTGCTGTCATAACAATGTGTTAAACCTAAACAGGGAGGTTAACTAAACCAGTCATTTAAGCTATAAGTGGGACACCGGCATTTGTCTAAGTATGTAGATATGAATTAAACCAGTTTTAATTTTAGTTGCTTTTACTACATATTATGGATTCAGATTTAAAAGGAGTAGTTTAGATTTATTAGAGTGGGGTTCGATGGAACAGTCATGAAAAATCTTATATATTTAAATGAGTAGGTCTGTGGTCTATTATCCACACAGATCTGTGTGGTTAAGCATATTGAAAAGAATAACTTTCTGATAAAAAAAATTGAGGGGAAAACAAGGCATATGATGCACGCCAGAGAGTATTCCCCCATTATTTTCGGTGCTGACTTCCTCACTGGCAGGCCACCAACCAAAACGCCATGATTCAGCACAGATCATAATTCCTTGACAACATTCTGATACCATAATGTTCGTTAGGTTTGACATTCTTTGCATCAGATAATTATTCTGTAATGATGCACTTGTAATTTTTACACTTATTTTGTATTTCACATGGAACATCAAAAATTGTCAAATTCCCACAGTCATCCACGTGATAAACATCCATATATATAACTGTATACTGTGAAATTGACTGCAACATTCAAATTTCACCAAATCACACTTGTACAAAACAAATGTTTAAGATATGAGTTGCTGTCTTGAGTTATCTGTTTTGGTTTTGGCTCCACTCGTACCAGCTGGTAGCTCGACTGTTTGGAAAGGAATTAATCAGTGTTTCTCCAAACTGAGGTCAGTCAAAGAGGTGTGTACAACAGGTGAATTATTCACTGCTCACAAACTTTCCAAAAAATCTACTTCTAAAGAATTGAACTTTCTCCAAAATGTTTTTGTTGTGTGCAAAATCTGTTCTGATGCAAAACAGGATCAGGTTACTAATGAAATCACATTAACTCTTTACAGACACCAGATTAAGTAACTGAATTAAGCAACCACAGTAAGGTCATTTGAAATGAGCTTTTATTTTGGTAGTCGACTTCCACTTATCGGCAAGTGAATTTGCATATTAAATAAATAAATATTATATTTAGGTAGGAGCTAAATATTTAGCTTTCAAGTTAAATATTTAATTTAGAAACCAAATATTTATGTTGGAAAATAAATATTTAGGTCAGACCTAAATATTTAATTTGTACACTAAATATCTAGCTTGCAAACTAAATATTTAGTTGGTAAATGTAACATTTATAAATAAATGAATATCAAGGTGAAAATGTGTGTTTAAAAAATGTCCCCCTCCTCCTATTTTTGCTATGACAAGCTAAATAACCAAAAACACTGCTGTTAATATTTGACTGTGTAACTTTACAAATGGCACCCCATACATTTGCCTCAGAAACAATAATAAAATCAAACTAAAACAAAAATGAGAAAATATATACAAATGTACTACTGCATTAGAAGGAACTTTACTAAGATACAACATGAAATTCTAGAAAAAAGGGGCACAGTTATAAAAGGTGGTCTATGTGACGGTGTTATGAGATAAATGATTAATGTATTATCATGAAAACCCCCAATAACAAGCTAAAAACCACGAGGAATAGTTCACAAATGCCATTCTTTTTACTACATATAGTCAGATTAGCAGAAAATTGAGACATGAACACTTAAATGGCTTGTTGCATTGGGCGAGAACAGCCATTTGCAGGAGTCGTTAGCACGGATAATCAGGTCTGTAAGATCTCATAATGGGCAGTGAATATGAGGCTATTCTGCTAGACTGGGTGCACCCTAGGGTGTCAGAGCTGTTCACTCAAGATGCTTCTGCATGTAATTACAAAATGAAAATGCCACAGCAACAATATTTCAAGAATGCTTTCCAAACAGCCCGGGTGAACAGCCCAACAGTTCACTGCACAGTTCAGGTCGTACATGACAACAAACAAGGGCAACTGTTGGTTCTGAGCTTGATATTCACATCCTGTTGCAGAGGATTTTCATATTTACCTGCTTCTTTGCTGTGCAATGTGTAAGTCTGTGATGGCCATGTGGGAAAGGGCAAAACTATTTTTATTTAATTGAATTAACTCCACAATTGAACACTATTCCATTAAAATCAGTTTATTTATAAAGATACAAGTTCATAACAAAAGTCATCTCATAGCAGTACACAGAAAACAACAAGGTCAGATTTAAAGCCAGTTGGATTTAAACTGTCTGGTCCAACTTTGATAAGATCACTTTAGATAAATTATAAAATGCCAATTAGTAAAAAGTTTGTTATCTAAGGAAACCAGCAGACTGCTTTCAATCTTCATTTCTACTCAACACACCATCCTGAGCAGCACAGGGCAACAGAGGAAAGTCACGACCTCCTTTTAATAAGAAGAAACCTCCACCAGGACCAGGTTCAGGATGAACTAATTCCTGCCTCAACCGACTGGGGTCTGAGAGGACAGGAAAGAGACAAATACAGATGATTTGAGCCAGTCATCATGTCAATTGAAAGAAAAACAGAGTTAAGGTTAATTGCAACAACAACAATAAATACAAACATGGAGAGTAAAGAGAGACAGCAGAGTGAATAAATATGGTCAGTGTGTCCTCTGACAGGCTAAGTCTATAGTAGCATAACTAAAGGGATGGATCAGGATAATTTAATGTGCTTAAAATTAATCATGGCTCACCATTGTCTGACATCAAAGATTATCGGGTGTTGTTGCTCCAGTCTCTCCCTTGCTCAGTGTCTGTCCTCCGGCGAGCTTCTCCTCGACCCATGCTGAAGCCGGGCAGAGCTAACCGTCTAACTACTCCACTCTGTCCTGTTTGTCTGGTCTTTCCCCAAAAATAGCTTCCATTTCATCATACCACTTCCATGTTTGCGGTCTGCCACTCCGTTGTGGTTCTTCATGGTGCGGTAGTCACATTTAAGATTTTAAGTTATTGCTGAAATCTTGAATGAAGTAAACAGGCCACCATTGTTGGTGGCTGAGAGATCAAACTCCTGACATCACATCATGTGATCACAGTCAGGCCAATCAGTGGCTACCACTACGTAGGTAGTTGTGTCACTGATATCAATTTACTGGACCAATCAGTTGACAGGTTGGCCAGCTTTGGCCCGCTTTGGACCAAAGAAGAGGCGGTCTGAAAAAACAGGCCGGAATGGCGCGGAATGACGCGGTAAAGACCCGAGAAAGGCGGTGGAAAATGGTTCGCAGGGGGCTAAAGAAACCGAGCCGTGCCGTGTTCTGTCAGTGGAAAAGCGAAATAAGCTAACACTAACTATAGGATTGTGTAAAACAGAAAGTTTTCAGTCTGTTCTTAAAACTACAACAGGGTGTCTGCCTTACAGATTAAAAATAGAAGCTGGTTCCACAGGAGAGGAGTCTCCTATTCTACTTTTAGAAACTCTATGAACCACAAGCAGACCTGCAGTCTGAGAGGAATCCATCCATTTTCTAAACCTACTTCTTCCTTTTCATGGTTGCAGGGGGCTGGTGCCTAGCAGTCTTTGGGCGAGAGGTGGGGGATGCCCTGGACAGGTCACCAGTCCATCACACAGACAAATGACCATTCACACACCTAGGGACAATTTAGAGTTGCCTGTTAACCTCCTGCATGTTTTTGGACTGTGGGAGGAAGCAGGAGAAAACCTACGCATGCAAGGGGAGAACATGCAAGCAAGTTAAGAATAGGTTCTGTATCCTGCTATTTTACAGCTTTCAACATCTGGGACAGACACATGATAAAATCTTATCTTTGGTGTTATATAGTATTTATTTGTCTTAAAATATAACTTATATTCCCAAGTTTTTCTCCAACCAGGAAGTAAAACGCTTGGTTTACCTAAAATGGCATCTTTCCTCCAGGCCCCCTCCTTGTGAGTGCTGCCCCTCGAGCTACCTGAATAAAATGGTGAATAAATTCCTGTAACTTTCACAGCTAAATGCACATTTTCACTGAGACATTTTTAGAAATTAAAATACTACAAAACAGTGGTGCTTAGTGTCTTGCTTCAGACTCTAGCAACTCGGGGCATGTGTTTAATCTGCTCTGGCAGCACGGACACGCCGGGCAGGTCCTGTTGTAACATTGTTACATAACTATGTTACAGTCAGTCATTTTCCAGGAGAGAGTGGAGCAGCTGTTTAGAACGCTGGATGCAGGAATTACTGACATGCATGTATTAAAGGTGGTAAAGAGGATTTTGTAGCTTTAGATGTCAAATTTACTTTAAAATCATTTTATCAACTTGTAACGGTCTTGTACTTATGATTTCCAAAAGAAAAAGTTCTAATATTCATAAATCATAGACCTGGTGGGGCTTGAAATAATGTAGCCAATAGATAACGAACCCGTTTCGTTATCTATTGGCTACTAGATTGTCAATCACACTTCTGTACGTACTACGTACTTGTTTAGGCCTCAGTGCTGGTTAACACTGCACACTAAAGTGCCGCGAAACGGAACGGAGACAGCTTACATTCGGTGCCCTTAACCTATGTAGTTCACACCAGACATGAGTACTGTCATTTTGGCATCTGGTCTATTTTTGTGTGAGCTGCAAGTGTTCCGTTCTGGCAGGAAGTCACACCAAGACACATAATCCAGTCAAAAATAAAAGCAATTCTTCAAAATAAAATACTGTGATTGACAAATGTGATCATAATTGTGTATCTAAACGGACTATAGAGATGAAAATAAACACCTTCTCTCATCAGAACTCTGGCAGCAGCATTTTAGATCAGCTGGAGGCCTTTAACAGCACTATTAGAACATCCTGATTACAAAGAATTACAAGAGTCAAACCTAGAAGTAATAAATATGAGCTAATGTTTCTACATCCTTTTGAGTCAGAATGCTCCTAATTTTAGCAACATTACGCAGGTGGAAGTAGGCCGTCCTGGGGAACGTAGGTATGCTAGTTTGTATCATTTGGTTTCTAAGGTGCTCAGGTCAGAAAAACACAATTTGCGTTGCCTGGGTTTAAAACTGCAAATTACATAACTAAAAAAGTAATAATGTCACATTAAACATATGACCATATAATTCTTAGTCATGTAATTCAATGTTTCATACTATACTTTATACTTGGTGTTTATCTCCAGTGCTAACTGAGAGGTGCTGTACACAAATACAGTATTTATCAATATATCCTCACTGTGAACTTATATTCATCACACAGAGAATTCACATAAATTACCTCAATGATCAATGTACTTCCAAATTTCCACAAATTTTCTTGCTAGATGTCAGCTGCATCTGAATGTTCCTATAGAGACAACTGTGAATTATAAAAGTGATTGTTGTTACTTTCTGAGAAAAATCCAAATTGTAACACTGTCCGAACCGTGTAAAACCAAATTATGATTGTCAAAATGAATCTCCCAGCTGTCAGTCTTTGAGTCCCTTCTTGAATTATGAGGTAAAATACCCACTATAGTTACAATCAATTAATATTTGTTATCAGATAATTGATGAGGTACAAAGTAATTGCTTCTCAGCTCACGTTTAATCATCATGAGTTTCGAATAAACTAAAAACTACTCTGATATATTGTTTTTGCACTTCTTAAAAACAGGTTACCAGCAGCGTAAAAAAAAACAGCATTCGGTTTGAGCTGCTAGAAACACAGAACTAATAAGTGAAACAGCCCCACAATAAAAATGGTTTACACTGTATCAGAACAAATTGTGGCCACTGGAAGAATCAATTCTTGACATTTCACCTCCATCTATAAAGAGTTCACTGACCTTGGCTCTTAAATTTACAGCTCCATAGATGCCTCCGCACAGCAGCTATAGTGTTTGTCAGAAACACAATCAGTTGAAAGTTTTAGTGTAAGACATAGCTGATCATGACATGTATGGATTTAATGGGCCCTTGAGCCACCTTGAGACACCACACTGTGTTTTATACACACACACAGCTGGATCCTGAAGTCAATGACAATTTTCCGTTAAGGTGTTTAGCAATGGTCACAAATAAAATATATTTTTAACATTATATTATCAGTTAGTGAAGTATTTGCATATGCGAGCTGAATGTGTTTTACAATGTTTTTATTAGATTTTCAGGATTTTTTTTTTGCCTGATTCAGGGTCTGCATGAAATGTCAGCAGTCAGACGAAAGAGACACAATAAAAGAAAAAAAGGAACAAAAAAGTGCAAACGTAGTCTTTTCTTTTTTTTCCACTTTTGAGATTTTAGGAGCCGTGAACTCTTTGAGCTTTAACCGGATTCCTTTTAAATCAGCCGAGATGAGTTTTTCCATCGCGGTGAGAGGCTGTTCTGTTAGCCCGGGGAGAGGGATCATGAGTACAATATTGACTTTAAATTACAGCAATAGCTGATGCCCGTGCTGTCTCAGGACCACGCTGTGGATCAAACACAAAGATCAGGTCGGGATTAGGAAAAAGCCACGGACAAGCGCGGAGATGCCTCTCTGCTGCAACACACACATCTCACACTCACCTCTTCTGTCCTCGAACGTGTAACACATACACTCATCTTATTTAGATCTCAAAGCCACAACTCATTACACAATCATTTAAACACGAGGTAAAAAAGTTCTAAAAGAGTCCCACTTTTTGTGGATTTGACCATTTTCTTGTCACTCCGTCTAAGTGGGCTTTTAGTTCTCCTATTTTTTTCCTCTGGCAGTTAAACACAAATAACAGTGAGGATGATGTGCCGGGATTCGTTTCCTGTGTTCAGGGAGGACTGCAGGATATGACGGGTGTGATAAATGATCATGCCTCGTGCTTGGCGTGACAAAGAAAACTGCAGCACGATCTGCATGCGCTCCATCTTTTCGCCATCATTAGGTGTAATTGGGACTCACGTTGAAGCATGTGTTTTTTTTTTTTTTTATCCACTGTAGAAGTATCGAGAATGAACAAGCTGCTCCTCAGTAGCACAATCTACAGAGAAGAGACTCAACAAATATGTCAAATGAAGTGTTTTGATGTTGAGGGTGTGAACACATGGGTTATTATTGACATCTGTCTGAGAAATCCAGAGCACATTCCCAAACTATAAAACACAAACGCTGATTACAGAGCTGCTCATTAGCCATAATGGGGACACATATGGAATTTACACCATTCTGTAACAAGGTTAAAGCAGACTCATGAGTCGTGGTATTTATGCAGCACATCCTGCAGGACTATTCATCACTAAAATCATCCAAACAACATGCTATATACACTTACTAAACTGGATTAATGTGGAGTGGTAAATGTGTGTCCTTGCTGCCCCTGTTTCCCAGTGAAAACATCCCCACATGCGCTTTTAAAATGCAGCAGAGTTGAAACACAAAGTCTTTGTTTCGTGACCTCAGTCTGTGTATTCTTTCCCCACCTTTGAATCGAAGCCCCCCACGCCAGCTTTAGCATTTAGAATTAATTGCACAGTTATCCTCAAATTAATTCCTAACTGTTTTACAACACACAGAGAGAAAAGGGCAAACCAATTATTATTCTGTTTTCACCTTACAGAGGGGGATATTATGCAAATGATCTTCTCTACATGAGAAGGAAGAGGGGCTTTATTTTCCTCAGCAGATGTTAGTGAGACAGTCTAGTGTTGCGTGTGTGTGTGTTGGGGGGGGGGCAAGAAGTAGGGTTGCTGTGAAGATCTGATCACTCCACCTGGCTTCCTACTGGCTCCGTATACGAGCAATAATAGAAAACAGTCTATTTATTTATTTATTTATTTATTTCAATGATTTGTTTTTTGTTTCATATTTAATTGTGGACAACCAAGGTTAAACGGAATGTTCTCGGCAATGTCTGGAAGTATTTTACAACTTCTGTGCTTATGAAATAGGTGTTTCTTGATGGAAGACAAAGTCCCTGGGCTCGGCAGTCTTGCAAAATGTTTTATTTGCTTCTTTCCCAGGAAATGAAAACATACTAAGATGGAGGAACGAGCCCTGTGAACCAGACGTCACGATGTGGTGTCTCACCTCCCTGGGATGCTCTGCACTTTTAACCACGGCGAAGTGTTTATTAATCTGAGACCTTGAGACTTCGGAGAAGATGCTAAACAATTACTAAAACACAAACACTACAGCGTTTCCAACTTTTTAACCATCCAGAGAGATTTTTCTTCCTTTTTCTTCCAAGGTGGAAGAAACAAAAAGCTCAAATGAGCTGTAATGATGAGTTAAGGTCAAAGCACTTATCATCTTTACAAATCAGGAGAAGATGTGCTCATGGAAACAAGGTCCCACGAGCATCCATCATCACCTCACAAAAAAACGCATGTGATGGCACAGCTCCAGGTGCTCGGGCAAATTGGGCTTTTCGACGTAGAATGGATCAAACGTCAGCTCAATATCCATTATTCTCCCTAACTGTGGGATGCTGGAGTTCTGTGAAGTGGGTGAGGGTAATTGCGAACCTCATTGTGTGCATGTTTGGACCAAACTTAATCATCATGTCAGGCCGTTAATAAAAGGTTATTAAAGGAACAAAGATGCAGGTTTTACATATGTTAGACACGGAAGGTCTCAGGCACCGTGTCTCTGAGGTAAATAGGGGCCCTCATGACAAATGATGCTCACGCTGAGATCAGATAGTTAACAAGAGATCCTCTTATTAACCAGGTCTGCATAGATAATTGGCATTTGAGCCTCACATTGTGAATCTGGCTTGAGCCGTGTCATTTATCAAGAGCTCAAGCATGTTGTCAGCGGCTTCATAACAAGCTGCAGCAAGTGATGAGTCAAGATTAAGCAGCTGGATTGAGAGTGAAGAAGAAGAAAATAGGGAGCAGTCTGGTTACGAAGGTTTAGCTTGATATTCATTTCATTAAAGTGGTCTCTTTGTTTACAGAGGGAGCGTTACAAAACTAGAAGTACTTACATGATTCCTCATCCAGCAGCGTTTTTAAAGAGGCCATTTCATACACATTTCAGCACTTTTTGGTTTTTTCTTAAGTATTAATGTGAAACATTTTATATCTAAAAAATGTTAGGAAACACTGATTAACAGACCTTTCAATCTGTCTGCATTAAAATTTGGCTAGTTCCGGCTGGTTCTGTCAGGCTTCGTCAGCAGCTCGTTCATATTCATTATTCAAATTTGCTGAACTCTGATTGGCTAACAAACTAGCCTATGAGAGCAAGGTATACTCTTTCCTGCCCCGCTGCGCATGGCAACGTCAGACGTCATGTCTTCCTGTTTGCTA
>SSNP01000002.1:1552317-1601245 GCA_006937955.1 Pachypanchax playfairii | reverse complement strand
TAAGACTTGCATGCATATACACTCACCGGCCACTTTATTAGGTACACCTGTCCAACTGCTCGTTAACACTTAATTTCTAATCAGCCAATCACATGGCGGCAACTCAGTGCATTTAGGCATGTACACATGGTCAAGACAATCTCCTGCAGTTCAAACCGAGCATCAGTATGGGGAAGAAAGGTGATTTGAGTGACTTTGAACGTGGCATGGTTGTTGGTGCCAGAATGGCTGGTCTGAGTATTTCAGAAACTGCTGATCTACTGGGATTTTCACGCACAACCATCTCTAGGGTTTACAGAGAATGGTCCGAAAAAGAAAAAATATCCAGTGAGCGGCAGTTCTGTGGGCGGAAATGCCTTGTTGATGCCAGAGGTCAGAGGAGAATGGCCAGACTGGTTCGAGCTGATAGAAAGGCAACAGTGACTCAAATAACCACTCGTTACAACCAAGGTAGGCAGAAGAGCATCTCTGAACGCACAGTACGTCGAACTTTGAGGCAGATGGGCTACAGCAGCAGAAGACCACGCCGGGTGCCACTCCTTTCAGCTAAGAACAGGAAACTGAGGCTACAATTTGCACAAGCTCATCGAAATTGGACAATAGAAGATTGGAAAAACGCTGCCTGGTCTGATGAGTCTCGATTTCTGCTGCGACATTCGGATGGTAGGGTCAGAATTTGGCGTCAACAACATGAAAGCATGGATCCATCCTGCCTTGTATCAACGGTTCAGGCTGGTGGTGGTGGTGTAATGGTGTGGGGAATATTTTCTTGGCACTCTTTGGGCCCCTTGGTACCAATTGAGCATCGTTACAACGCAACAGCCTACCTGAATATTGTTGCTGACCATGTCCATCCCTTTATGACCACAATGTACCCAACTTCTGATGGCTACTTTCAGCAGGATAATGCGCCATGTCATAAAGCTGGAATCATCTCGGACTGGTTTCTTGAACATGACAATGAGTTCACTGTACTCAAATGGCCTCCACAGTCACCAGATCTCAATCCAATAGAGCATCTTTGGGATGTGGTGGAACGGGAGATTCGCATCATGGATGTGCAGCCGACAAATCTGCGCCAACTGTGTGATGCCATCATGTCAATATGGACCAAACTCTCTGAGGAATGCTTCCAGCACCTTGTTGAATCTATGGCACGAAGAATTGAGGCAGTTCTGAAGGCAAAAGGGGGTCCAACCCGTTACTAGCATGGTGTACCTAATAAAGTGGCCGGTGAGTGTAATGTAAAGCAGAATATTTTGACGTTTGATCACGTTAGTAAGCGGAAGGGTTAAGGTTAGGGTCACATATAGGGTCGTTTTTAAAGATTTCTAAATCGAGCTGGTAAGTTCAGTTAGAATTAATTTCTATTTCTCCCAATTGAAATTGTTAAAAGCACCATCGACATCAGAAGTGCAGCTTTAAGAGCTGCAGGAGGAGCTTGATTTGATTTTCTTTGTTTCTTAGATCTCAGAGTTACCAGCTGTGATTATACAATTCAACCAGTTTCAGCTAAATAAGACCTGTTATATTATATAACAATCATTGAAGTATGTCAAGCAAATGAATTATTTAAAGCATAAAGCTGCTGCTTCAGGTTAGCCCAGTTATCTGCCTTCGTTTCAGAGAAACTGGATTCCATAATTTGATCTCAAATGAAAAATGAAACGTGTGTCTTGGTGTGCACGTGCGTGTTCACCACCCCTTCATTTATCTCTCCGGTATATACTGTAAGTGCAGTTAATTACAGATGATGGAGGTAGTGATGTGCTGCAGGTATGGGAGCCACCTCGGGCCTCACCCAGCTCCACACCTCCAGCGCTCCTTTGCTCTGTCAGGCATGTTTGGCACCATCTCCTCATCCTGAGTCTCCAGCTGTCCAGTGGGGTGCGCCAAGTCACAGCAGGAGTCCACATCTACGACTCATCTCATTCTCAGAGAGTGAAGGGGTGTGTGTGTGTGGGTGAGGGGGAGAAGTAGCATGGAAACGGTGGTGGCGGCGGGAGGAGGGAGGGAGTTCTCAGTACTTGCTTTACCTACCAGGAGAAGGAGCGTGCTGCCAGCATCCTGCATGTCTGTCCGCACACTTCTGCCCTGATGGTTAGACCTCACGGTTGGAGGAGATGATAGAAAGAATCAGTGATCTAGGAGGGGGGGGGGATTCCAGAGGAATCTCAGACAGACAGAAACCAGGAAACTCCCCTCCATCCAACAACCAGAGCATCAGACAACTCTCCACCTGATCTGGTCTTAATGTCCTTGTTGAGTTATTGTTATTTCCTCTGCTCGTTAATACAGCATTTTTCATGTTTAGGCTTCTTTCTTTACAGCAACTTTAGTTTGTTTTTGTTGACGGTTAAGTTTTTGTCTTATTTAACAACTAAAATCCTGATATTTAGTATCCTGATCAACTTAAAAGCGTAAATAGGCTTTTAAAAATGCATTTAAGATGTGGTTACAAGTCCCCTAAAAGTCAAAACTTTCCTGCCATATGTCTTCCTAGAGAAAAAAATTAATTGGCACTACAATAATTTAGTCCTGGTGCAATGAAAAGAAGATTAAATTCACATCCATCTTTCCAGCATGACTGAAACTGTTGCACCAAATCAAATGCAACAAAACAATTAAAAATAAAGCATCATTTAGATGAAGCTAATCATCAGCAGCGGGGACAAATTCTCAACAATGAATCCTCATCCAAATAAGTAGGACTCATTAAACTAGCAGCCGGTATTACTTTCAAGTACCCAAAGGGGGCTCTAGTGTACCACAGATTTTACTGCCTGTAGCCTGTTAACTGCAGCTCAGAGACCAGAGCTACTGATTGTGTCGAGAGTAGACCTTTTGAACTGCCGTGTTGTGCGATTGATACAAACATTAAGCCAGCTTATGCACAAATCACCATAAGAGCGGGCTGTAATATTCAAATTAAATGCAAATCAGGTCACAAATAGCAAAACTTAATTGAAATGTGATTGTAACGCGCTGCATCAAAAAGGTACAACGAGTGGGGAAAAGCCCAAGTGAATACAAACCTTATCTCAGTACTTATATATATATATATATATATCTATGTGTGTGTGCATTTGTGTGTGAGTGTGAAATTCCGAGGTGGTGAACAGTACTTGATGAGCTAGCTCTGGAGACCTCTGAATTTTAATGATGTTGGAGATGATATTGTGTGTCCTTCAGCTTGTTATACTGACACAAGCACTCCATAAATCATCATACCTAGCTATCGTAAAATCAATACCAAACTGCTACCTCAGCGCTAACCCGTAATAAGTTTTTCAACCATCTAACAGCTTAAACTTTGCTGTAATGCTGTTCGACCTATAGGTTAAGATCAGAGCATGCTTAATTTGTTTTGTAATAGAGACTTTCTAATCCTTAATGAAGCGCCTATTAGGGAGGCTTTTGTTGGCACACTGGTGATCAGTTGGTGGAACAGGCACTGCAATTAAGTTTGAATCTTTGTCCTGAAGCGAAAAAAAAAAAAGAAGTAGAAAGAAAATAAGAAAAAAATAGAGGTGGAGGAAAAAACAGCAGCTTGAGCGGTCAATAAATGTTAATCCAGTCAGAACTCGTCTGCGCCTTTGAACAGGACTCACGCTGGGTTTTTTTCACATGCACTTGTTTCATCCTCCCCCTTAAGAGAGGCCATCCCTGAAGGATACTGCCACTGATCCTGAGACCAGACTACCACTCACTAATAAGAGTCCATGTGTAAGCAATATTGTCCACATTAAATGCATTATTAGTGAGCTTTGTGTTAAACATAAGCCATAAATACATCCAGAGAAATCAAAAGACTGCAGTTCCTTTGTGGAGGAGCAGGAGGAACAGTTTAATCCTAAAATCATTTAACGAAAAGCTGTTTTTATTTCTGTGCACAAGCATCATCCTTGTGAATAACAAAAGGAAATGACACGCTTCACGTGGTTAATATTTTTTTTTTTATGATTTGTTTTGGTTTTTTTTACAGAATAATGGCTATAACTGGGCCAGCGTTTCCGAGACGAACAACATATGTAAAAGCCTCTGCACGAGAGAGAAGCCATTGGCGCAATTTCTGAAGCGTAAACAGCTTATGAAAGTCAAATTGATATGTGGCATAATCTGACATGGCAAGTCGCCGCTTCAAAAACAGCCCTAACAAACCACAAATCCAGACAACGGTGACAACGGCAGCATGTTGTTGGGCTTTTTTTGTTGTTTTGTTTTTGTTTTTAACGCTCCACAGGTGATTGTGCTGCATCAAATCCACAAAAAGAAATTAGTCAAATATTTCTGCAAACTGGAAATACAACAACCAGAATTAGGAGGTTAACAAGGGTCACAGCTTAAAAATTGCAGGTGCAAGAGTTTAAAGTGAACTAGCTCCATGATCAGGTCATTATTCATGTATTTTGGCAGGGGGACACCCATGCATGGGTTTGTGTGTGTGTGTGTGTGTGTGTGTGTGTGTGTGTGTGTGTGTGTGTGTGTGTTGGGGAGATTTTGGCTGTGATTTCCACTCAGTAAGAGGTGGTTACAAAATGTCACAGGTCTCCCTTGCTGACACTGAAACATCTGTGTTTGCACAACAGATACTTCATCAAACAGACAACAGAGACCAGAAAACAGAAAAATATCTGACAGAATCCACATTATTGGGGTTTTTAATTTATGAAAGGGCATGTGCATTCTGGGAATAAAACATTGTTTTTAAGGAGAAATGCCGGTAATTCTTAAACATCCTATTTTACCGTCTTTCATTCTGATGGAGATATTAAATCTCTCAGCTGTAATTTGACTCAACTGATGAGAGATGGCGCGTCCATTCAAGAGTTAAATAAATTCCTAATAAGACAGAGTTATGTTAGAGTTCGGTTTTTAACTTTATGAAAAATATAATAAAATGAAATTAAAATATACAATAAAATAAATCAATTGTGTTTTATTGGGAAATCTTTGGATATTAAATAAAAAAAAAAAAAAAAAAAAAAAATATATATATATATATTAATTAAACAACAGTGTTTGGTGCTGTTTCTAAAACATTTTGTGGAGAATTGTATGATGACTGTAAAATATTTGTGGATTTATATCAAGTTCTAGAATAGAATAGAATAGAATAGAATAGAATAGAATAGAATAGAATAGAATAGCCTTTATTGTCCTTGTACAGTGTACAACGAAATTTGAGCGCTTCTCACTTGGTGCAAAAATGTAAAACAATCAAAATAATCAAAAACAATCAAGTATTCTATCCATCAGCTGTGATTTGGGTTAAACAACATTTTGTATTTCTTTTCAAATTCATGGTTGAACGGGGGGTTGGCAGATATATTTTTTTGCCGTATTTCTTTTTAATTTTGTTATTGATCATAAACAAAACATTTGACGTTTCTTTTAACATGACAAGTAAAACTGAAAGAAAACCAACTGCACCTTTTTCAGACTTCTATAAGTAAATATCATGTTTCAGATGAACATATGTTCACATTCTTCATGTGTGTTTTTCATGTTGAATAAGGACTTCAAATGCATCATAAATATCTCAGTCCAGGTTTTGAAACTCCTTCTGTTTTTTGTCTCTTAAACCAACAAGCGTGAAGTCATGAAAGATGTCGACAAGGAGGCTCCTTCATTTGAATATTAGGGATAAATTGGTGCAGCCTGGTATCTTGCATGCCTGTCAGGGGTCTCCCATGTGGCTCTGATAGGACTGTTAGGGACCAGATCAGGGCAGGGAGCGAGGGGCTGGGGTGGGTGGGATTTTCTCTTAAAGCTTGTGCTGAGATCCCGTCAGTGTCGGGTCATTTTTAGCGTGACCTGCCACCTCTGACAGAGTGCTGAAAAAGTGCAATCTGACCCCATCGCTGTGCAGTCGTCTTTCACTGTCACGACTCTGCGTCATCTGAAAGGAAACCTCTTCGAACTGTGTCGTAATTCTCCTTCTAGAAAATTACCTAAACGGTTTAAAGTCTAAATAAAACTAAGATTTACAACTACAAAATACAGGATGATTCAGAACATTGAACAAGATGAGGATGAAAAAAAAACAAAAAAACACTAGTGCTTTTTAATTTGACCCGTGCAGCAGCAGCAACTGCCTCCGAAAACACAGATGTAGTTTTTCACAATTGTACAATCTGCCAAAAAAAAGTCTAGTGTCGCCCTTTGCTGAGCATCTTCAGAGAAAGAAGATAATAAAGGTCTCCTTATGATGAGGCTCCTCCACACAGAGGCACAAAAAAAACAAAAGTATGGAAAAATATCCATCAGGAGGTGGGAATTACACCGCCTTGTGCCGGGGTGGGAAAAAATGAAGTAGGTATCTCTGAGCTTGCCGGCAACATAACCTTCAGAAACATCCTATTTTTCATTAGAGTGTTGTCAGCCAGCTCTTCCTTTAATAACATTCATCCCCCGAACCAAGGAGAGGATAACTCAAGCTTTAGGTACATAATGAATGGAGGAACAGGCCCGACGCTGGTAAGAACAGGAGGGTTTGTCAAACAGGCGGAGCTGCGTTGGCTGCACTCGTGGCAAGTCTTTCACAGCACGACATTAACACCATGCAAATGAACATTCAGAGGCTTCCTGAGCTCTGATGCGGCCTGTTAATTACTGTCATTAAAGCAAGGACCAGGAGAAACAAGCCACATGATCTCTGCATTTTAAAAGGCATCTTAAAGACGTGTCACAACCACGCTTTGAAAATTGCAAATTGCCAAATTTGCTGACAGAGTGGAAAAATTTCTGCTGACGCCGAGCAAGCTCGCCAGTGATGGATGCATTCTTGACACAGTCTTGGTGTTTAGACTTAAGAAATAATGAGTATCAATGTCCCAGCCCGTGGAATATGCAAAGACGAAAGAGCACAGCGTGGGGTTTAATTAAAAGGGAGGCAGAGGCAGGAGCAGCTTTCAAACACAGTGACCCAACATGATCAGGTTCTTATCGCTGTCGCTTCTCTGACAAAATAATGCCGGGAAGGTAGAGACGGAGCTTTAACAACTCCAGTGGAACGCTTGAACCCTTAGATAGATTTGTGCAACATGTTTCAGTCCAGGCTGCACGGTGGTGCAGATGCTAAGACTGTTTCCTTACAAAAAGAAGGTCCGGGGTTCAATTCCTGATTGGGTATTTATTTTTCTCAGAAAGACAAAAAACGTGTATTAATTATTGATTGCTAGTTGGTCCAGGGTGTACCCAATATCACCCAATGACCACTGGAGGTAGACACCACCCCACCCACAAGCAGGGATGGATGGATGGATGGATGGATGGATGGATGGATGGATGGATGGATGGATGGATGGATGGATGGATGGATGGATGGATGGATGGATTGCATTTTATTAGCGACACCTGCTGTTTAGGAGGGGAACTGCAGCACTGCAAGAAACTGAATAGTTCATCCTGATCATGTGACTCAACTAATAAGTTGTTGTATGTTTTAGTATTTATAATATAGAATCAGTGTTTTGCTGCTTACTGCTGAGGTACTGAACGAGTGGTTATTTTTCATTAAATAAAAATGTTTTGTCTTAATTGTCATAGAACCTTCCTTCGATTTGTCATTTTGTTTGAATCGAATCGTGTCAATTTTTTTTTTTTATGAATCAGATCACTGGCTGCGTATCGAGACAACGTGTAGCATCAACCACAGATCAAAGATGCACAACTTTAACGCAGGACGCTCACTGAACGCCAGCACTTGTTTTTTTTTTCCTTTTTTTCTTTAAAGAAGTTTAATTCACTGCATCATTACAACCACGGGGTGCGAGTGCTCATCGTTGCCACAGTCAAGTAAAGTATTTTGTTTTACAAATGCCCTCCAGCAATATATACTCCCTTACATTGAAAAAAAAAAGGGAAAGGAAGAAAAAAAAATGCTTCTCATACTTCAGAGAGCAAACCAAAATACACCCTATTATGTCTGTGATGCATCAAATCCCTTGTGTGGCCATGAATTTAGTTTCTCCTCTAAAACTGGAGGGTGACACGGTCAATATATTCAACACACACAAGGCCACCACTATCAGACTGAGATGGAGTACTTTCTCACCCCCCCTCCTCCTCCTCCTACTGTTCTCAGTTTTACTTTCTTGTCTCCTTATGTGTTTTTCAAATGTCTGTGCTGGTTGGGAACAAATCAAAAGCTACATTTTTTACTAATGTAGCACTGAGCAGACTGCGAGGTGGCTGTGGGGATAATGAGGGACTGCAGAGATGTGAAACAGACATGCTGAAATGGATAATTAGGACAGAAACTTTCTCCAATGACACTCCTCAGGAAATAGGATCATTAAGTTCTATATGAAAGCGCTGCAGGGTGTATCTACATAACTTTACCATCCATTCTTTTCATTACAACTTTTCATTTCATTATGACCAAGTTCTGTTTAACTCAAGGTGCAGCCCTAACCGTGGTTTTAGAGAGATGTCAGAATGTAGGTACTTTAACTATCTTTGTAACTACTTGTGAATATACTCTGAGTAATTACAGCCTTGACCCGCAGGAGAAGTACACCGCTACTTTTTGTTCTTTCAAACAACCGCCCATTATCGCCTCTACTGCGAAAACCGCGCGGCCTTGTTGTGAAATGTCGACATCAGAGGGTGAAAGCTCTGGTGACGTGTGAGTGAAAAGGACAGGAATATTCCTGCAGCAGAGGGAGTGATGCAGGCCAACTGGATAATAAGCTGCAACAGTTATTAAAAAGACATTTGAGGGAGATATCATGCTATGTTGCTCTATTATGATCAGATTCCTACTTGACAAAATGAAAAGATCAGATCGATATCCACTGAGACTTTTATGATCCGCAAGCCGCCCCCATCTCGTTCCTCCTTCCCTGCGAGAGTCTGATCTGACGTGACCAATTTAAGATCAGGATCAGATCTGCTTCTGTGGAAATACGTAACTTCAATTAGCGAAACGCTCGACGAAACCACCTTGTTTGGGATTTGGTCCCAGATGTTACTGTTTGGGTATTGATGGTATTGTTTTCCACTTTAAAGCTATTCAATTAAGAGTCATTAGTCCTCTGAGTGATTACCTGTGGCCTATCGACGGTGAGAAAGGACACACTAATTAAAGGGCATTTAAATGTTCCTCAGTGGAGAATAATGGGGAGAAACATGGCATTTAAAATGCAGTTTGGAGGAAAATATCCTTGCACAGCAAATGATCGACGTAACATGTTCACTTTGCTCTCTGCAAATTCCCTTTATAGACACATATACGCTAATGGATCCCAGAGGAATAGTGAAACGCTGTCACAGAGAAGCAACTAACGCTGCTAAGAAGCAGGTAAGCATTCAGATCTTTAAAACTGTTTGAGGAAACAAATGAAGAAAAAAAAACAACAACAGATAAATGGCAGAACTGATGTAAAATCATGTTGGTTTTTATTGTACATGCGTGAAATCAAGAAAAAAGGAATGAGGTGGACTATCTTTCATTTTTAATTGACTGTCAGTTTGTGCGACTTGGAATTCACTTTATAAAGATAGATAGACACATTCGATGTCTATCATGAAGTTAATTTGATTCTCTGATGAGTTTCAGTGATCATAATGAAGTAAGCATGCCATTCCTTTTCTTAAAGAAAGTATTTGTTTCTGTTATCATCAGAAAATAAAAGAGAGAGAAATTATTGATACTTGATAAAAAGAGAAAAACCCACAATATTAAATTGAAATAACTTGAAACTTAAATAATTGAGCTGAGAATTCAGCCAATGAAAATCAGACATATTTCATAATATATATTTCAAAAGATACTGATAATATTTGTTTGATAGAATTTTGATTCAGTCATTTTAGTGTTTTTGTTTTCATGTGTTTGGGAGGACTCACGACCTGAAACTGAGATCTTGGCGCAACATTTTGCTCCAAAATAAAAGTCTTGGGAGGTCATTATAACCTGCACATATTCAAGACATCCTGTCTCAGGTGCAGTGAAACAGCCCCAAAACATGAGCAAACCTATTACATGTTTACATGTTTTAGGGGCAGTGATTGTGTCTATGAACATGAAGCTAATGTGAATGTCCAAAAAAATTCTCACCTGTCGAGGAGGATATTCTCCCAGAACCTTTGCTGTTCACATTTTGCTCTTGTAGCCACGCCCCGGGAGGTTGGCTACAGTCCCATATCCTAAACTTCTGAAAAATATGTACCACTGTGGTCACAAGAACATCAAGCTGGTCTCTGATGGTCTTATCATCTTTACCTTTAACATGTTTGTCAATAATTATCTTGTCAATACTTTTCAAACACGGGGACTCTCACCCTGAACTACCTGTCTGATTACAAGACTGAAGACACCTGTGATGTTAATTACAGGACACATGCGTCTTTTAATTTCTGTCTATGCCAATTTCAGTTTTAGTTGATTCTTTTTAATTGTTTTTTTGAAGCACAATTAAAAAGCAGTGAATTATTTTTATTCATTGATATTTGATTAAAAACACATTTTATTATAATTATTTTTGGTTTTAGTTTGAAATGATTTCAGTGAGCAGTGCAGTTTTCGTTCTTTAGAAGAAGAGCAACAATCATGTCCAAGATATTGTTAGATTCTTTAATTCTAAATAAATGAAATGTTATTTCTGAAACATGAAATTTAAAAAGTGCATCAGTACTTCACATTGCAACATGAAATTTGTAGTTATTTTCAAACACTCTTTAGTATAGTAGCTTATTATAGCTTATTTTATCTGACTTACAATAAATATACTTTGCAGAGTGATGAGCTGCGATAATCAGCCATAACATTATCACCAGCCGTTGACATGAAAAGTTATTTGATCAGGAATTGAATGAATGAAAACAAAAGAAGACACATTTACCAAGAAAGTGGATCCCAAACTTTTCAAAATAAAAGTCGCTGAGACTTGGCTGATTGTTATAAAAACACTGCTTATACTTTTTAAAGCTTCATAAACAAAATAAACAACTTCTGATTGTATTTATTTGTAATAGTTAAGGCTGAATAGATAGTTGACAATAATCCTCGAGGGCTACTGTCTTGCATATTTTAATTGCTTCTCTGCTCTAACACACTTGATTTCATGGTTGAATTACGTCCACAGCACATCCTGAAGTTCTGCAGAAGCATGTTAAGTATTAATGGTCTGGCAGGAGGTGCGTCCTGATCCAGAGTGAGGCCCCAACCCCTGCTTTGGGAACCACTGTTTTTAATATAGACACTGCGTCATTTCTCTCTGGAAATACCTTAAGTCTCACTAATCAGAAGTAATGGAGGACACCATGGTATGTTAAACCACTCTACTATTATAAATCTGTATGAGGTTATATATTTTATAATTAATAAGATTGAAAAAAAAACATCTTGTTCCACATTAAAAATGTTGACTGGATTTTTTTTTTAACCTTGAACTTGGTTTTACATCAGTTAATATATTAACATTAACATGAACACGGAGAGGTGTCGACAGGAATTTTATGTATATAAATAAAGAGCTGTAAAAGGTTAATCCTGCGTTCTTCCTTGTCATCAGCAGAGGGTCGATTAGGACTTAACACAACAGGCATTGTCCCTTCAGATTTTTCCTCGTGTGTTGTAATTATTTAAATATAGAATAAACTTTTGAATGTCTCGGTGGCAAGAATTTTTCAAACTGAGTGATCCCATAAGATCTGATTATATTACAAAATGTCTGTTTTATTTTCAGACAGTAAATCTGTAAAGTGACAAGCTGTAATTTATTTATTTATTTAATTTATTATTTTTTATTTTATTACTATTTAAAATAATTGTCGATATTACAATTATTGATTTTTATTATTATTGTTTTATTTTATTTATTTTTTTTACTTTTTGCATTTTGCCTCTTGTCTGAAGAGAGAATGTTAAACATTGCAATAAATTTACAAGAAAAGACACGGAACCAGATTAAACATCAGGTCCGAACGCAGTAGAACTGGTTCTGACAAATGGCTGTTTGAGAAAACTCCATCCATATTAAAAAAAAAACAAAACAAAAAAACACTTTTACTGGTGATAGTTTTGAGGCATCTTTAAAATGTATTTTTCTTCCCTTTTTAATTTTTGGTGGTTTTCAGAACAAAGTGTTTGCCTGTGAAAAGAAGACGAAAATTGCTTAAGATTAAAATGTAAAACAAGCATAAAGAAAATAAAAAGCTAAAAAATAAAAGACAGCTGTTGAGTATCAAAACCTTGTTTCGTTTCCACATACATCCGGTTACATTACAGGCCTAATAACTATGATACATGCTGAAAAACATAAACAATGAAATTTTGCATACTAACTGCATTCCTCTGTTTTTGCTGCTCGACTGAAATAAGTGTGAAAAATGTCCTCTTGCTCTGACTTTTATTCCTCACCTTATTCCCAATGTCATTCATTTGCCACTGAAGGTAACAAGCCTTTTCCACTCGCTGCTCTGTAAAGGCAGACCTTTAATAGCCATTTCCCAGTGTGGCGAGAGGAGAGAGCGGGAACATGTTTATTTGTGTGTCTGCACATGCTTCTCCAATGATTCTCTCTGCTCTGCTCACCCAACTGCTGGCTGGAGGAGTGATTCATGGGCCTGACAGATGCCTGGTGCAGCTGGATCTGTCCTTGATCATCCCAAAAGCCTGGACAGCACTGTCATTCACCATTGCCCAAATTATCTCTGTATTGACTGCAGAACCCTCTGTGACAGCGCCGTAATGGCTAATTACCCAGGATGCTTTGGGTACTTTTAAGCCCCAGAGTGTTCCCTGGCTGTCTTGCCATGCGACTGCTGCTGCTGCCGTATTGTGTCGCTGCGGCTGCTTGCTGTTTTCTCTTCCCCACCTGAGCTCCACAGCCTGAGGATCCCGGAGCAAAACATCAAGAGAAAAAAAAAAGGTAGAATATCTACTTCTCCCCTAAACTATATAAATAAGAGCTTGATGTGAAACTGTTTACAGTTTGTCTGTTTTCTTCTCAGTATCAGGGGGATTTCCTTCACAAACACACAGGTAATAATTAAAATCTTTCTAATGACGGCAGAAACAGTTTGTTAGTTGAAATCCGACAGTACTTCATCGAGAAAAAGATTTTTTTAAGGAAACGTATTCATATAAATGGTTTTCTATAAGCATATCTATAATGTCCGCGCTACTTCAAAGTCTGGGCTGAATTTCAGGGTGACAGAAGGAAGTGAAAGGAAGGAGCCAGAAAGAGGTAAAGAGAAGGTGAGGGAATAGAAGGTACAAAATCCCATCCTGACTGTTAGAGAAGATGATGAGTTCCCTTGAGGATGGACGGAGGAGAAAAGGGAGCAGCTTTTCCTCACAAAGATTCCAGTAATTTGCCACATCCTGTCCGCACAACCGACATGGAAGCCACTCTGTCCTTAATTACCAGGATAACAAACCCATCCCCTCCCTGCTCCTCATTGTCCTGTCCTCCTCCTTCTCATGTTACTTTCTCCCCCTCCTCCTCCTTCGGCCAGCGACTCCACCTCCCAGGCTTTCTCACCATCAGTGTTGGGGGTAAAAATGAATGGCCTCTGCTTCTGTCTGCAAGCAGTGGAAGAATGGACACCAAATAAAGTGATAAAAGCTGAGAGGATGACCCTGACTCAGTTAGCAGCTGTGATCTTGATGGACAGGGGCATTATGATGACGCCAAGGCCTCACCTGAATAAGCTAGCAGTTCTGACAGCACTGTTAGCCACAAGTACATTGAAAACCTTTCAGTTTAACCCTCTGTAATAAATTAAATGTTCATCATAATACGTAAGATCAATTTGTTGTCCATTCCTTGAGTAATTTTTGCTCTAGAAATAAAGCAAATGCTAAAAGACATCGCAAAGACTTGTAACAACAATCACTGTCAGGAAGCAAGCAGAGCGTGGGGGCCGTGGCCCCTTCGTCTGGCTGTCGTCTGTCATCTCCAAGATGGCGCTGCATCTGCCTCGGCTCTATTTGCATCAGCTTTTGCACACGTTGCCTCGTGTATCCTGACTCCACAAAATCAAAACAAAGAGGGAGATCCTGGAGTGACACCACAGCTCTGCTCTGCTGCAGTACGACCACATGCGTTCGACTCAAGGGGGCTGAGCAGCGTACGAGGCTGCGTTTGTGTGTCCTCTCAGTGAACAGGCAGTGGGAGGGTCTGATATTCCTCGGGGGTGAAGGGGTTAGAGGGGTGTGTGTGTCTGTGTTACCAGTCACCTGCTGCTAAATCCTATTAGCAAGGCCTGGGGGTTAAACCAACCATCACCATTAAAGGCCTGTCAGGGAAAAGCCCACAAATAATAGGGCTGATCGCTACAACTCACAAATAATTAGGTGCTTTGATAGAGAATAATCAATTAGTGGCAATAGAAGGAGGCTTGACATTCTGAGATGTAACAAAAGAGACGAAATATGAACAAAAACAGTGTTTAAACGGTGGCCACAGCTGTAATTTTGGGGGGAAATTCAATTAAAAACATACATATTTGTAGCACGTGAGTACATATTTATTTTTATACTTCTACTGAATAACATTATAATCATTTAATTTCAAAAATGCTCAAAATAATCCTGAAAATTAGATTTTAATTATTTGAATTTTCTGATAAAGTTGTGGGGTTTGATCAATAGTCCTGAAATAAGAAATAAACACATAAAAATTACCATAAAAATAAATAGAAAAAAATAACACTGATGTAGAATTTGTTTTTTTCTTTAAAGGTCACCACATATTTATTTTTGTCACACTTTACATATTATTCTAAACATTTTCCTCACAGTTTAAAGTGAAAATGTACTTTAATCCTTCTATGTAGGGGTTGCATGATAGGCTGTAAACTTTTTCTATAATCTGCGACGTTTTTTTAAACAGGCACTTGCCACATCGACTCATCGCAGGATTGTCTGTTTTGACTTTAAAAGACTAAAGAGTGTTGAGCTTTTACAGCAGGTGATGTTGTCAGTGGGAATTACCCACCAGCGAAGCTCTTAAAGGAGACATTATATCTTAAGGAATGGGATGCCAGTGGAAACACTTCCATATGTTTACTGGCATAAAGAAAACAAAGTGAGAAGAAAAACTGGCAAAGCAAGTGTTAAATAGGATGAGAAGTGACAGTTTACATCTCCAGCCACAATTAACACGTTGATAGCGCTTTTCGCTGGCCCCCTCACAGTGATAATGCCTGTTGTCAAATCTGTTTAGCACGCCAAATCTCCTGGAGCCTTCAGCTAGGCAGCAAGCTTTTGACAGATTGAAGGTTCAGAGATAGGCTATCATGACAGATGGAAGCTGGCATCGATGTTCAGCTCTCGCCAATCACAGGGGACCTGCCCCCCTTATTCTGCGGGGCGCAGCTCCGCAACCTCCACCCCCTCCCCACCTGCCCCCACCCCCCCCACCCCTCTGATGGGAGCAGGGGATGGCATTGTTAAGCAGTGCATCTGTGAGACTCAGTCTCCTCTGATGGAAGCATAAGGCAAAGAGCTCTCAAGCAAAAGACGGCCACTGCTGTAAGCGCGTTTCAAATATGATGGGAGGCTCGCTCTGGGGAATTGCATGAGAGAAAAAGTTTGAAACATTTTGAGGAGCTGAGGAGGACCCAGGAGAGAGGAGAACGACTGCAGCAAGCCTCAGCTATTCAGTAATGCCATCATTAAATTTGATTATTACCTAAATGCTGGCAAATGCTCTGTACAGTCACCGCACAGTGGAGTTTGACAGAGAGATTTACTTGATCGCACCTCATGTCTGATGAGTGAAATGACGTTATTTTTATTTATTTATTTTTTTCTTCTTATGACCAACAGAATCCCACCTGTTAAATCCCGAGTACTGAGAAGGAAAATCAATTTAAACAGGCTTGTGTATAAAGTCCTCCTCAGAACTCATACTACAGTATGATTACCCTTAATGAGATCCATCTGAAACGGTGGCACAGGAGAAACTCATTACACCGAGCTTGTTCTAATCAGACAAGCTGTATGGATTTTGCAGACATCAGAAATTGTTCTGAAAGAGAAAAATACGCCGGGGCCTCTGAAACAGAAGAAGGGAGCTGATAATTAAGTATCTGCCACGTGCTGATGATATCACGAGTGTTAATGATCACTATAATGACAGTTCACGCAGCATTCAGTTGATTTAGAAAACACCTACTGAGATGCACCAACTGCGACGACAATCACAATCACATGAAAAGTTCAGTATCGATTTGAAAGACATTGTTCAGCAAGTATCAAGCAAAAAAAAAACAAAAACAATTACACGTTTACTTCCACGCCAACATTTTTCTTTGCCGGAGGACGTGTTTGACATGCAGTGATGTTGATTTACTTGCAGGCAGGCAGCGCTCTAAGATGTTTGGTCTCTCTCCTCCCTGTTTAGGCGAACACATTGTTGATTCAGACCCATCATGTTGAGGCTTGAGGTCACCCTGTCTCAGGCTTGGCTAGTTAGCAGCAGCCCACCTGATGGCCCAGAGGAAATCACAGCAGCCGCACTCACAGGAGAGGGCCTGACAGCCAGGCCCCGTACCAGAGAGAGGGGTCCAACCGTGGGGGTGGAGAGACGAGGGTCAGCATGAGGCGAGGAAAGAAAGAAAGAGGGTTCTAGAAAAGAGGAAGACACTTTTTTGTGTTGTGGAAGAAAAAAAAATAAATCCAACAGGTCCAGTCCTTGTTTATGAAAGTAAATCTAATTTAAAGCAAGGATCTATGAGGGAGGTGGGTGCTGGTCTAGTGATCGTGTTGTCTAGTCACCCCTCCCCCCCCCACACACATACACATACACACACACCCCCTTTCAGAACACCTAACAACCGTTTCTGCTCAGGCAGGAGCAAAACTGCTCCGTGTAAATGAAGTGAGGCATCAGTGTAAGCTATCCTGGGGCAGTGATGCTGCTCTTGCAGAGAAAACGTTGGCTGTAAAAATGCTGTGATGAACAGCAGACATTTCCAGTTCACAAGACTCCCAGTCTCTCCTGAGAGTCTGCGCCATCCTTATTATAGCCAATAATAGCCCATTGTAGTCAAATGCTCTTTCTCTTCACTGTGACTGAATGAGGACGCATTATTTACAGAGAGGAGACAACGCTAATACACGCCCGCCTGCAGAAAAGTGCTGACAGGAAGAGGGCAAAAATCAGAGGGTTTTTTTTCACATCCCTTACGGATGACATTACATCCCTTTTATATTTATAGCTTTGTTTAATAAGATCCCACAATGTGTCAATATGGCTCCAGACAACTTCAAGAGTTGCTGGTTTAAATACAAGGTGCAAGATCCGAGGAGATCGATGTCTAATCTCTCCCTTTAACAATAAGACAAGGTCGTTCGGCAACAAATAAATTCATCTAATATTTTAAAATACGACTAATCATTTCATTAGAAGGAGCATGTTTAGGCTAAGTCATGCTTGCAAGGGTGCTAAATGATTTTTGTGACCGATTATGAGCAATGCACAATTTACAAATACACATATAAAACTAACAGACATTCTTCCATTACTTTCTTTCATCTTTACCAGTTGATAGAAGCTTTTCTTCTCTGCAGATCAGAACTTCGTTGTATTAAAATGCAGCAGAAAGCAGCTTCTTTAAGTTTCCATTTTGTGCTTGTGTCCAAAGGCTTTCTGAGACAAATGCCTAACCACAAAGTCATACACCATTAATGCAGTCAGCGTGCTGCAGCCTCAGAATCTTATTATCTTAGTTGGTTCAGCCTCATTAGCTGTTCTATGCATATTAATGGGTGGGAAATAGAAAACTATACCCCATTTAAGAACAAAACATGCTCAGAGTACTTGCTGCTTCAAGGATATAGAACATAAGTCACTCTGTAAATTGCTATCATTGGGCTCGTGGCAGAACCCCGCTGTTTTCTTTACCCAAAAGCCTCTGGTTCTCTCATGGAGACAGAGTTTCATTAACCTGTGCTGCATTCAGATGCCATCATGGCTCTAATTATGGTACATGCTCTTTTTTTGAGGAAGTGTCTGGATTCTCAGGGACTTTCATGTCCGGCTGTCCTCTCGCCAAAGGCTGGGTCGCCTCCCAACTGCAGCACGAGTTCCAGATAGAGGAGACGTGCTAATCTCAGGTGCATTGAAGTTAGCTTTGTAGACTTATGCAGGCTTATCTGTCATGGTCACAACTGTGTTAGATGTAGGACCTTAACTTTGTTGCCCTGAAGTAGAAAGGAGAACAAATTAAAGTCTTCTCATCTCACTCTTCAGCTGTATCCAAAACAAGAAAAAAGAAGTTAAAGATCTCTTGAGGATCAAGCAGAGGTAAGTCCTTACTGTTCTGTTTGTTCTTCACAGTAAAGATAGGACATTGCTGTACAGTTTACCAGTTTAATTGCAGTTATTAGGGAAGCACAATAATGATGCCCTGCCTGCCATTTTCGCCTCAGCCCATCTGCCAACAGAGCGATGGAGACCTTAGCCTGGGAAACAAATAAAACCTCTGTCCAGTGTCTCATTATCCATGAAACTATCTCCCTCTGTCTAATCAAAGAGAAAGGAAACTCAGGAACAAGCTGAGAAATTTCAACATGAGGGAGAGTGAAGCCTCAGCGGTGAGCACGGCTCACTCACAGCACATAGTGGAGGTATGAAGATCCTTTGGCAGGTGCGGCGGGCTGTCAGAGCCGTAGATAAGCTCTGCTGCTAGATAACATCTTGCCAAATGCTGGAAGCTTGTCAGTTAACAGACTTCCAGGAGAAGGTGGACAGCTACTAACCTCCCGGAGAAAAGACAAAGACCAAACAGCAAGTTTCAAACCAAGAAAAAAAGAAAAGGAAAGTTTTTGAGTTTTCTGAGTGAAATAAACAGAGATGATGGATTCAGGTTCAGGTGAGTTTTAGTGGAACATTTTTGGACAAAAGTGTAATTGATGCTAAATGGAGTCCCACATGAAAATGTTCAACTTACCGGTTAGTAATTTGAATGTTTTTGTTTAGTTTAATTTTATCCTGTCGGTTTGGTTCAACCAACTAATTCATCATTTATGAGCTATAAATATCAATAAGCAATAATAAATAATGCACTAATTATCTTGATCCAAAGTTCTGCTGGTCAGCGTAGGTGGTGCGTTCAAAGAACCCAGTTGCAAAGACTCTTCTGAATGCAACATTTTCTTTTGCTGCTGTATAATGCAGCATAATCTCAGTCCGATTCAATTGAATTCACTGCAAGGAGGTCACACCCTGCAACCTGCAAGGCTCTGCTGCCAGGGACTCTGAGCCAAACACCACAGGACGCCATGTTCATGTCCTGATAGGTCACAGCTGTTTTAGCAGGATGATCACTAACCTTATGATTCTCAGTTTCATCTCTTTAGAAAACGACTTCAAATGAGACAAATATTTTCTGACACTCCAAAATTTGTAGAAACCAGACTTTGGGAAATGTTAAGCAGCATAAAATGAAGCATTTATCATTTTGTGTTGGGACTGAAACAGTTTGATATTTTTCAGCTAAAGGAATTTGATCCTAAACAGATCAGTTCATAACTAAAGTATTTTCAAGGCACTTTACAGAAACATCAAATCCGATTTATATTAATAATCCAGATTCAAAGTTAGCTTTATGAACACATTTCAACCAATCATAAATGAATTCAGTTCTTTTTCACAGCTTATAGCAGAGACGCTAAAACTATTGACCTTCTTCACGTTGCTTGGTTTTTCATCTGCAGGTGTCACCCTAAAAACTTTGTTCAGAGAGATATAATAAAGAAACCCTTCAAATTGATCCAAACTTGTGTCTATGATCGTGACATCTGAGTTAAAATAAAAGGTCGCACCTGCAGAGTTGAAGGTTCACTGTTAACAGCATGATTTAAATACAGTTCAAAAATGTTCTTTGCTGTCCAGATATGTAAAAAAATCCCATTCTTGGAACTGTTTTTGTGTTTGTTGTAATTTTATGATGATTATAATGTTTCTCTCTGATCACAGAGCAGCTGTAACCTGCAGCAGTGTTGAATTGCTTCTGTTTTAAATGAACTTTTTATACGTATGTATTTATGTGTATGTATTGTATATATGTGTATATACGCTTCTATTTCAAACATTTAATGTTAAATGTTTAATTTTACTTTCTTTTTAATCAAAAACATAAAACTACTGTAATTCTATCTAAGCACAGATGGGTTGTTTATGATTACAGATGATGTGTTTTTTACTATCTTAGAATAAAGCTGATTACTACCTACGTGGATGAAAAAACTGGTTTTAGCTCACGTTCATATTTGGTATATCACATTCCAGAACTCTGAAAAACAATCGTCCTTCTAATCATTTACTTTGCTAATGAAACATTTTTTCATGTATTACTTTGTGAGATTTCATTATCAAAAACACAACTGAAGCGTAGACACTCTTAATGTGCAGCTCTGATTCCAATAAGCTCAATAATTCTGCTTTAATTATAACCACCATAACAATAAGCCAGAGTGAGATAAATAAATAAGTTCACTGTCCTCCCTGGAATAGTGCTGATGCGGAGGCCTGCCTAGGCATTATAAACCTAATTAGCAGAAGATTACTATGCAGTGTGCAAGGCTGTGGTCCAGAAAGACATCATTAGGTCTTCTGATGGGGATATGCCTTCAGCACATTGATTGTTTCTTGCTCCAAGAACAATGCAGATTGCAGACTTATAATTGGGCTTTCGGGTCACTTGCGACTTCACTTCAACTCTGCGTAGCTGGTGATCTTCATTCAAATAAAAAAGATGCTGATAAAAAAAATGATAGCGCTTAGAGAATGGAAAGTATGTTATAGATTGTAGTACTGTGCATACTGTATATTTTATTTAATCTGAATATTTGCAAGAAAGTTAGTTAACCTCTGAACGTTTTATGCAAAAACACTAGAGATGCACCAATAACGATACTGGTATCGGGTATCGCGGCCGATACCATTCTAATGTACTCGTATCGGTATCAGTTAGTTAACTGATACCATGAACTGATATTTAAAGAGGCAATTTCATACAAATTTCAGGACTTTGTGGTTATTTCTTAAGTATTAACCAGTAATATGAAACATTTTATATCCAAAAAACGTCAGGAAACACTGATTAACAGACCTTTCAATCTGTCTGCATTAAAATTCGGGTGGTTTCGCCTCCTTCCGTCAGGCTGCTTCGTCAGCAGCTCGTTCATATTCATTATTCAAATTTGCTGGACTCAGATTGGCTAAAAAACTAGCCTATGAAAGCAAGGTATACTGTTTCCTGCCCCGCTGCGCATGGCAACAGCAGATGTTCTCTCTTCCTTTTTGTTACGTCTTATGCTACAGCTTTTAGCCAGCAGCATGCTAGGCGTGGTTTCAACTGTGGGAGCTGCCGAATACTAACGATCAAAGGAGTTGTGACGAACAGATACAGGCTGTTTGAACTCGGGTGTTATCGCCACCTGCATAGTTTGAGAGATACAAACTAAAAGAGAAGTTGTTGACCTGTTTTCACACTCACTATGAAGGTAAGAACACCTGTGGAGCTAAAATATTCAACAGAAACCTAAAAAAAAACGTTTTTAATGGAAGGGCCTCTTCAAAATGTGGAAACGCTGCAATAATTTCACAGAAAATGTTTATTGTCATTTTTATTAATACACTAATTTGTTGTAACAAATGAGAGAAAAAAATAAAACCTGTCTTCCAATTCATTGCATTTTTTGTGTGGTAGAAGTATCGGCATTGTATCGATTTGAAAAAAGTGGTATTGTATCTCTAAAAACACCTTATATATTCGGAGCTTTTCAAGTTGGGATCTCTGGAAGGTTTATGACCTGATAATATGTGACTTGCTGTAGGAAGTTCTTAGTTTGGAGAAGTTTGGATTTAATTTGGATTGGACCAGACTGATGAGCTAACAGCGAGTCCAAGCAGGACCCAGACCCAAAATGAAGTGAAGACTAGCTCTCATGTCAAAAATAGTCATATTTGTCTCATGTGATGGCTATTTTATAAACTCTTACACCATGAATGTACTTTTATATCATTATTCATGCACAGTTCTGTATTTGCAGTGAAAAATAGCAACAGAACAAGAGAGCTGTTGCAGGTGTGACCCTTCCAGTCACAATGTCACATTTCTTACAGAATGGCCTTACAGTGTTTTATTTACTGCAATGTAAAGGTGTATAACAGCCTTTTAACATGAAACACTGTGGAATGTTTTAGATTAGAGTCATTTTAAGAGGGTAGAGATACAGTTCTCAGTTGAGATTGCTCAAAAAGCCACAAACAGATGCAATTTTAATTGTTTTTTAATGATTTTAAAACCATCTATAGAAATGTGAATTAGCTCTATAACAAAGACAAATTGAAAGGACTCACTAATCTCTTTCTATACACTATTTAGGGCTTTTTAAAAAATCCATTCATTTGATTATTTTAAACCAATGATTAGAGTAAATTCTGCTCTTGAGTCATTTTGTTAGACTGTCTAGAACTTTGCATATTGATGGAGTTATGAAATAACATTGAAAGCTTTTCAAAAAAATCTGTATTTCTCTTGACACATGTTGTTTTAAAACACACACAAACAAATAACTGATACTGTATGACACTGTATGAAAAACTTTATTTTCCTCATAAGCTCAAAGAAAAGATGACGGAGAGAAGCACATCTAATAAGAATAAACAGATTTCCCTGAAATGGTCCTTGAAAAGAATGTGAAAACTTTACTTTTTATACTTTGCTTTATTCTGTCTTTTTTGTATAAAAAAAAATCACCCAGGAATTGATTTCATACATCATTGTTTGGAATACCATGGCACATTATGAAAAACACTTTGTCGAACGCCCTTACAGCATCCATTACTTACGAGCTATGTTTGTCCTAAAGCTCCTTCTGTGGAATCCCAAGGTGTTTCTTGATCGTCTGGAATAAATAATCTCTCAAGTATTTCATGATTGTACCATTACTTCACAGGACTGTGCTGCACTTGAAACAAGCAGATAAAAACATTTGCAACAGACTCTGAGGAAAAACAAGTTCAGCATTCTAGATTTCTTTTTGTGCGTATCAACGCCAACAGCATGAGCTGAAAACTACCTGAAACAGCTTGTTGTCTTTCAAAATGTCTGCTTTTTGTAGTCTTCTTCTGTCCATTCCTTGGCAATAATAACATATTGTATAGTGTGTATGTATAGCTAAAATTTTTTTTTTTTAAAATGGACAAGTGGAGGACAAAGATGATGTATCGGTAATATTAAACTTGTAGTAACGTATTTAAAGAGGCCCTTCCATTAAAAACAGTTTTTCTGAGGTTTCTGTTGAATATTTTAGCTCCACAGGTGTTCTTACCTTCATAGTGGGTGTGAAAACAGGTCAACAACTTCTCTTTCAGTTTTAATCTCTCAAACTACACAGGTGGTGATAACACCCGAGTTCTCCCGAGTCCGAACGGCCTGTATCTGTTTCGTTACAAATCCTTTGTTCGTTAGTATTTGGCAACTCCCGCAGTTGAAACCACGCCTCACATGCTGCTGGCTAAAAGCTGTAGCATAAGACGTAGCAAACAGGAAGAGACTTAGCCTGACCAATCAGATCCTCCTGCAATTTGTTCAAATGCAGAAGGGTCTGACAACGGAGCCGCACCCGATCATTTCCGCGTCAAACTTTTCGACGGACCAATTACATATCACCTTTGTTGAACGTCATCCTGAAAACACGGAACTAGTGTTTTCCACCCAGAGCACAAGTGTTTACTTCTGTGTTTGCACAGTGTGTGCTTGGGGCAGTCAAATACGTGAACGGAGTGTGCGATGACAGCTCGTATTCACAAGTTTTTGACACAAAAGTAACAACTGTCATTAATATTCGTCTTTTCTCCTCCATTAAACATGGCTCTGTAGCTACACGGCTCCGCTCGCTAAACTTTTTGTTTTCGTTCCGCCTCGTGTGAATCCGCTTTAGCGTCACATATGTTGCATCTCTTCCGGGTATCTGTGATTGGTTCTCTCTCAACTGGCTAAGCCCGCCTTTGAAATTGAGAGACAGCAGTTCAGCTCCAGGCCCTCACGTCTTTGTAAAGTATTCTGTCAAAGACGTGAGGGCCTGGTTGATCAGGTAAGAAGAGACTATGTGTACTGTTGCCATGCGCAGTGGGGCAGGAAACAGTATACCTTGCTCTCATAGGCTAGTTTGTTAGCCAATCTGAGTCCAGCAAATTCAAATAATGAATATTAATGAGTTGCAGCCCGAAGCCTGATGAATCTTGACGCAGACAGATTGAAAGATCTGTTAATCAGTGTTTCCTAATGTTTTTTTATATAAAATATTTCATATTAGCCTACAGGTAAATACTTCAGAAATTCTTAAGTCTTGAAATTTGTGTGAAATGGCCTCTTTAAGAAACAGAGAAAAAAATCTGTCACAGACTTGAAACGGGCCCTTCAGTCGATCATAAACTATTTTCCATTTTAACCTGCTTCTGCTAAAATTTGAGTTCTGTTTACCAATAAAGATTTTTTGATATTTTTCATAGGCTTAATGAAAGAAATGTGAACAAAGGTTGTATTTGTGACACGTTGTTAGTAAAGTTACTAAAGTTGTTAAAGTACAAGCTTTAATTTTCAATTTTTTTGTTATCATTTATATTGCATCTTGTTTAATTAAATACTGGTTCACCCTTTGAGTTTTTTTTTTAAGAGATGAAACCTAACCTCTAACCTAAACCATTTGATCCAGCACATCAACCCAGATGAGCGGTGTTTCTTTGTTGTTTCTACTTTAAAGAGGTGAAACCTAAAAAACACTTTTAAAGGTGCTCGACAGACAATGTGTTTGTGTGAGCTTTTGCACAATACTATGAATGTTCTTAATTTTGCTTTTTGTTTCAACAGGAAAGCATTATTTTAATTATCATTTTTAATTATACGAGTACACAAAACATTTTAAAAACTTACAAGTTTTGTTCCAGACATGTAGCATCCTTAAAGTCCTGACATCACAGTAAATTAAATGAGAACACATAGTAATTCCAAACTTTTACTGTTCAGCTTAAGGCCTCAAGAATTCTTAAAAAAAACAAACTATAATAACTATAAATATTCTAATGCCTTCTCTTGTCTGCTGCTTGGGTTGCATTTTGTTTGCTTACTTTGCATTCCTCTATGTGTGTTCGTAAGAGAGCTTGTTTAATCAGCTTTGCTCGCTGCTTCCCGATCCGGACTCGCCCATCGCATGCCTGTCTGCTGCACCTCGTTCTTTCTGGCTGGAGCTTGTAACGGAGCACTACAGCCCCATTTGAGGTATGATAATCAGCTGATTAGCCAGCAAAGTCCTTTTCCCAGAGGCTCCTTTGTGTGCAAAATCCTCACACTCAGTTGACATGTGGACATCATCAAGCTGATGAAATGCAATTGTAATGAACAAGTGAGGCAGAGCATCTGCAGAGGAACCCTGAACGAAGAGGACTCTTCCCTCCTGACATGCTAATGCTGAAAGCTGCTCTCTGCCTCTACTTCCCGTGGGTCCCCAATGGAAATGTGAAGAGATGCATATTCAAACCAGAGCCTTCTGAGGGGACTAGATGTGTAAGGAAAGAGATGGGTGAGAAAGAAAAAAGAAAAAACAACAAAAAAAACCCTGTGTGGACTTGGCCAAATGCTAATTCTGAGACAGATTATATTGCATCACGCGCAGTAATGATCTGACAGTTCATTTGTGAGGAGAGTTCAGGATCTGAGGTTTAATGCTTGGGTGGACGCAGGTGCTGAGCCCCAGCTCCTCAGAGCTGTCAGAGGAAGGCAGGGGGCTGCTGTCAAATTATCCCAGTTAAAAAGGCTGAGGCGTCTGCAAATATGAAAGACATTTAAGAAATTAATGCATTCGTATTCAACACATATTGCAACAGCGTTTCATTAGAGGTGCTCTAGTCATATTAAAACTGACATATGACCTTTCACATTTCTCTGAGGCGCTCAAGAACATTCTTATTACATACATCCTTAAGTCAAAGAGAAGGTAATTGTAATAACTAGCAATAATTAAACATACTGACATTTTAGTACCAGTTTTTTTCCTGTTACTTTTGTCCTTTTTATTACAATGCTGAGGAATGACAAGAAGAGTTGCTCTTGTGTAACTGAATTTCTTTTTGTAGAAAGCTGCTGAAACTGGGCGTCATGTGATGATCACAATCTAAATTTGACGGTATTACAAATTATTCATTTTTAATTGCAATTATTCATTTTGTTCTTGCTTAAACCTGCATGAACGATGGAGAAAAATATCTGATCGATGTTTTTTTTGCTTTTATGAAGCATAACGATTCATCATAAAGAGGATGAGAGAAAGTAAAGAACGGAAGTTCTTTTTTTCTTTTAGCTGTTGTGCCACAAGAAATAAAGCAGAGTGTTTGTGTTTGGGTCTTCTGGTTGTTCACGGGATCATGAGGAGTTCAGAACTGCTTGTGCAGTTGGTGAAGGTCAGTTTAAATAAACACACCAATGATGCCTTGCATATGGTCCTATAGGGAGAAATGTAGGTCAGAGCACCTATGATCTCCAGCTGAGCTGCTTTGTGATGACAGGACCTCTTGGCTTGGACCTCAGAGGCAGAGCAAATGGGCAGTCAGAAGACCCCCTGCTTTCTGGGCCTTTTGGTTTGCTGAGGTGTCAGAGGAAGATCGGGTCACAGACCCTGAAATCCAGCCCCACAGTCTTCGGGCTCTCTTCCTAACCCGTTGTAAGCACAACTAGACCCCAGGCTATAAGGTGGGCTCCCTCTCACCAGGTGTTCTGGATGGTTTGCATGTCTTCAGGGTGTGGAGTGCTACTGGCTGCCCGAGCCTACATGTGGTGCTAGTGGGGGGGTCAAACATGGAGCTGTGCTGGACCAGCTGTCGCTTTGCTTTTTGCCCCATCTCTGAGCCGGTCCTGCTGAAACAGGCCAGATGCGCCCACTCAGTCACTCACTACAACACGGGTCTCACTAGCTGACCTTGGCACTTTGGCATTACTCTGTCGAGATTATTGCTGCAAACGAACGGGCGTGTCGATATCATGGACAGCTTCAGTTCTCTGCAGACCAACACAGAGTGGGAACGTGGCTCCTCCTGTTCTCTAAATAACTGACTCAGTCATTGTTCTGTGTTCTCCATTCCGCATAGAGGGGCTTCCATTAATTTGAAAAAGGCTAAGCCACCATGTACACACATGTACGCAGCTTGATCACAGACTCGGCGGTGCTTTTGGAAGCTGCAGCACTCCATCTTCTGTCTAACTGCAGCTAAAAGCATGAAAGCAGCAGTGAGATTTCATTTGGCTAACTGACTGAAGGCACTGAGGGAGTAAAGCTCGTCGGAGAGATTTATACACCGAGTCTGATGCCTCCTGCTTCCTGTAATAGAACAAAAGCTTGTTGTCTCTTCCAATTACAGATGTCAAAACGCTTATTTTGAGGGTTGTGATCTTTTCCCTTTTAATCTGCAAAGATAAAAGGTCTCAGCTTCATTAGCATGTGTTCACTCTCCCCCCCTCAGACCCAGATTTCCCTGCAAGCAGCCAGCTCAGCCTTACAGCCTATTACCCACTCTTGGGGCCATTAAGGTCTAACATTAATGATGTGTAATTAGCATATGATGACAAATAATAACAATGCACACCCATTCAATGTAATGGGGGGTAGGATAATAACATGGAATCCCACTGTTCCAACAGTACATAAAGCTCACAAAATCTATGTTTTAGTGCCCACGCTATTGTTCAAAGGTATAATGGAGTGGGCTGCAGCGCATACGAATAAATTATCTAAATTAATGTGCTTAATGATAAATATCATAATCATAATAAATCAACTGGCTTCATATGAACAAAGAACAACTAATTTATTTACAGTAAATGACAAAAGATGAGTCCAATTTGATCTAATTTTGATATTTGGGTGAAAACTGTGCAACATTAATGTCCTGCAGTTGTGACTAAATAAAATCTCAGTGTATCTGCAATAAACAAATAAATAGGGCAGGTGTTATGGCTTTATATCAATAATCCATACACAATCTCTTTAAGATAATGTTGCAAGAACCAAATTGAGGAGTATTAGTAGACGAGTGATCAATTATGCTGTAGAACAGAGGCAAAGCGATCAGAAGTGACAGACCGTCTTCAAACGGCTCTTCTCATCCATTAAACAGGCTGCCTGTTTGTGTCAGCTGTGGGTCTGGAAGAAAACCATACAATTAAAGAGACCCCGCATGTTTACCCACACACACATTTTCATATGCAGCTCAGATATGCAGCATCTTGTATTGTGTGCTTTTTTTTTTTTTTTTTTTGTAATTCACCACACAGATTTTTTTTTCTTCTTCTTAGTTTTCACATCTGTCACAAAACAACCCATCACCAATTATACTGAAGCAACAAACACATCCGTTTTCAAATTTGTTGGTTACCTCCTGTAAAGAAGATGGTGGGGCATCTCGGAATCAAACTAATCAAAGCACCTCAAAAGTACAAACTGAGTGAATTTATCGACTGAGTGCAAAAGTCTGGCGTTGTTAAAATAAACAAGTGTAGACATCCCACTGTGCTCGTGTTTTAAATATATATAGTGTTTCGTTTTTTCAAAAAAAAATTTCAATACTGGGGACCATAAAGCGTCATCATGATTATGGGAAAAAAAGATGGCAAAAATCCGACTGAAAAGGACAAAATAATAAAAATATATTCAAGAATAAGAATTTAAATGTGTAAACAGAAATAAAATATATTGTCTGGAAATGCAGACGTTCTCCTTTTTATCTAAGCAAACCAAAGCGCTGCTTAAAACATTGTTTACAGCACCCAGATCTCAAATTGACTTGGTAATGTTAACTTTTATTCCGTTGCCATGGGTTACCATGTCATGTGATTTGACACCGAGCTACAGGCGCTGCTGATTAGTAGCATCCAGTTCTGTCCATCTCTGTGCATCACTGAACCATCTGGTCATTTATTCACTAATAAGCCCCTAATGGCCCAAATATTCAGCAGCCTGTCATTGTGACATGGCAGAAAATGCCTACATCTTTCAACTTGGCTTGACATGTTGCTTGTTTCACATCAAAATCTCGTCATTTACAGGAGAGAAACTCAGAGGGGTAAAAACTTGACCTAATCTGCAGTGTTAACACAGAAGCAAGGAGCTTTGTTATCCGCTAGACTGACGGAAAGGATGTTAATGCATTCATCCTTCCACACTTCAAGATCTTCTTTTCTGCCACGGGGAGAAGGATACGAGTGCTGTCAATAGGAATTTTGATTATGCACGCATTGATTCCACACTCAAGCAGCAAAGATTATGCCCAGCCAAAATTGTAAGATGCTGTGAGAAAATACAACACGCAGCTCAAAGTTCTCCAGTATTTCCAGATGAATAAGGCCTGCAGGGATTGTACTTAGTGACATGTTATCACACATTTAACCTTCAACATGACAACTAATTAACAAGCCACTGAATAAAAACTCTTCTCAATTATCAGTCTTATTGTGGAAATGCTGGACCGCATGTAAACCAAAAACAATCTGCAATAAAAGGTTACTGTTGTTTATTTTTATATTTATATTTAAAGGGATGGTTTGTATCTTTTGAAGTGTTTTTCTGTCGAAAAGTTTTGAAATAAATAAAATCATGTCTGTGGTGGATGGCTCTTTGAACAAACTTAGTTTGGAGAAATAGAGTTTAATTTGGACCAGACTTGTTTTATTTATTTATTATTGTCTTTTAAGTGTAATTGTAGTTTGGGTTAGAGATAGGCTTATATGTCTTTGCATTACCTTAAATTATGCTTTCACCTGTAAGGATATTAGCTAGCTTTAGCATCTCTGGTAGGATATTAGCATATTACTGCTATGACAGTCAGGTAAAACAAAACAAATGGCGACGTAAAGACTTTCAAAATCAAGCGTGAAACTCAGAATATTCTCAGATTAGAAGTTATTTTAAGATTGCAGCAATCTAATTTAGTCTCAGCCGCACTGCAACAAGCCATTAGCTTGTAAATTTGGTCAGAATTAAACTTAATTGAGGCAGTTCAAAGTGCTAGCTCAAATCCTCTTCATAGAATGCCCCTTCAAAAGATTGAAATGCAGGAACTGGACAATGAATTCGATACAGTTTTAGCTTGATTAATATGTGATGACCTATAAACAAAACTGCGATAAATGAGAAACGCTGCTATACAAAACTCTAAATGCAATCCTGAAATGGCCCTTTGGTCTATCATTGGCCTGATTGAAGTGTGAATGAGCTTCATGTTGACTGCCTGGTTGCAAAATCTCTCTGTCAACTTAACTAGCGGTCTAGGATGGTGTGAATATATACTTAACTCCCTGTCACTTAGCAAGGCATGCACCCTGAGCCTCCATCAAGACAAGCTAAGTAAGATGGAAGACGAGCAGGCTTTGGCTGGAAAGTAGACGGGAAATGCCACCTTTGGTGAGCTCGCCTGGGACCAAAATCTCTCAGACTTATTTGAATGTTGTGCTAAGGGTGAGAGGATACAGAGAGTGTGTGTGTCTTTCACGCAGTTAATATAATTTCTATTGTAGAAATGTTAGGGTACGGCTGCTTGAGAGATTTACTTCATACTTGAAGCATTCACAGGAAAATCCCTTTTCAGGGACATCTTTTCCCCGTTTAAATCTCCTACCATGCATTGGCATTGCAAACGACATCGCAAGCAGAGGAAATCAAATCATCTACGTCTTAAACCATCAGGCTTCATGCAAAAAAAAAAAAAAAGCTGAAACCAAAGGCATTTGACACAGGAAAATGAGGGGAAAATGTTTTATGTATGGAGCACAGATTTTAAACCGAATGTGAGGAAGAGCACATTTCTTCAGACAACTTTGTTTTACTAATTAACTAAAGTATTCAGATACAACCTGTCTGATGAAACTGCAGCTCTGTGGTCTAATTTTCGTAACCTTGTTTCTAGGATTCTGAGAGTTTCATTAAGAATGGAGTTGATTTTGGGGACTGTTTTGAGCAAACTTACAATAACAGCCAGCTCGTCTCATTTGCTCCGTGTGTTGGATGTGTACTCTAATGAACGACTTACAACAATGTGACCTGCCAGTGCAAATAATTAACCTTAAGTGAAACCAATTATATACTTCTCTGCTGTCGCAACAGTCTCCAAAAACCAATCATGTATGCTTTCTCCTGATGAGAAAACTAACTAGAGGATCCTTGGCTATTCTGTAGCAACAAATGGACACTGAGAAGATTTTTTTTTTATGCTCAGAGAGTCTAAAGAGGAAGAAGATAAACAACAATTATGCTGCTCTTCCTGTCAGCGCAATATGCCTCGGGTCAGTCCATTTGAGAACACTGTTTGGTGCATTCCCGAGCTGGAAGAAGAGGAAGCGCACCCGTTTGCGGCCGGGCTTTTGACTGGCAGTTGGGACCTGGAGACTGCATGTGTGTGTTGTGAGCTGCCTGCGAATGCAGAGGCGAGGTGGTGATGGTGGTGTTGAGGGGGTTGGGTTATCCAGACATAAACTTCCGCTGTCAGCATGGGCAATCATGGCACTTCATTGTCCAGCAGCATCATTACAATATGGTTATCATCTGAGCTTGAGTCTGACACCTTCTCCAGGACCTCTCCAATCACCCCCATAGTAGGCTTCAGTAGCAGGCAGTCAGGGCAAATCTTTGCTTTGTGCTTGTCTGCCTTAATAGACTGGATGTCACTTCTGCCTGTGGAATGTGCCCGGTCTTCAGCTGTCAGTCAGAGGCGCGGGTGTCAGGCCGGAGCGTGGCTGGAGCCGTCTGGATTAGAGGGTAGTTACCATAGCTGTCAGATTACTGACAGCCTGACACCCCCTCTCCCAACTTCCTTTTATTGTTTCTTTGTTTCTCTCAAACATCCTCCAGATGGGAGAATTACCAACCAAAGAAGAGAGAGAGAGAGGGAGTGTGAGGGTGAGGAAGGAGGTGGGTATTTCCGAGATGGGTTTTAAAAGTTCTATGCCGCGTTAGTTTTGTGATGAAGCTCTTGGTAGAAAGAGAAGGAACGTTCCACCTATTCCCACTTCTCCTTGTTATCTTTGGTATTCATGTGAAGACAGGTGATTGTGTTGGTCATTAGTGTTCTTATACTCAACATAGTGTCTTAGTTAGTACCTTGGAGGAAAGCTTCATCTTCACTGAATATTCACCTCTCTCATTCATCTGGAGATATGTTCCTTAATTTTCCCTTTAAGACAAATGAACTGGTTTCATGCTAAGATGTAGACAGGCATGATAAAAAAATCACTTGAACAGAAGGAGTTATAATGAATTATAGAATCATTCAAGGTTTCAGGAAGGATTTTAATGATTGAAGAAACGTGTGGGTAAGCTACGGGTCAGCACTTGTCTTTTTATAGCCCCCCCCGCCCAATTCCTCTAGTTTCAGTGACCCTTTATGGTCGGCTCTGTCATTCTGTCTTTGCCAAACGAGGACTGAACTAAAAGCAGAATCTACATTAGCGAGATAGATGAAGACCACGTTCCAGTGTCTGATCTGTTTGAATCTACTTGCAAGGACATCGTATGAGTTTTTTTTTTTATCAAATCTTGGTAAAACAATTCTTTAACAATCACAAATTTAAATTCTACCGTGTAAAAGAATCCAGCAGCCTTGAGCGGTGAGATGCAACAATATTTGGATGAATCTAAAATGAATAAAAAAGAGGCCTTATAAGTAGAAAACACTCCGACAGATCACTTCAATGTCTGGCTGCTGGATTTTACAAAAAAATAATAATAAATAAATAAATAAATAAAACAACGAAGGGCAGATTACAGTTTGCCCTGACCTCCAATCTTCTCTAACAAGCCTAGCTACTAAAATCAGCTGCTCCGTCATGTATACGGGTATGCGGATAATGAGAGCTGCTGGCTGGGAAGAGACTGGATGCAAAACAATTGTAGTTAGTTACATGAGCACAGGTTAATATTCTCTCATGTCCCCGTTCTCTCACATTCCCAGTTGTCTGGCATCAATCTTAATGAAAGTTATGAGACCTGTCCACAATGATAAGCAGCCACTCAGGCATGCTGGGTGTCAAGGCTCGAACATTATGCCTCCCCTTCAGCCTATGTTTTGCATAGCCTAAAGCATCTATTAAAATCCCCTTGTAAAATTCATAAAACAAAAATGCGGTGGGTCAAGTCTAGAGGGAGCCAAAGTAAGCTGCTTATTAGCGGGGAGTCGAAAACACAGATCCAATTACAGATCCTGAACAAGGAGCACTAAGAATCAGCATTGGGGAATAAGTATTTTCCTTTTCACTCCCCTTCAATTGGCCTAGGTGCAGAGGAGAGGGAGAGAGGTATCAGAGAGCAAGATCCACGAATGGTAATTACAGTGGGAGTGTTTAGTGCATGAAGCCAGAGTTGGAGCCATTCAAGTACAAACTCATGTAAATCTTCACTTTGCCTCAGATCGTAAATTGGCTGGGTTTTAGAGGAATCCCAGAAGAAGAAGAGGAGAGGGGCTGCGCAGAGAGAAGCCATGAGCTCCAGAGATATGTAAAGAATCTCTGTCTGGAATTTAAAGGGCTACAAATTAGACCTGACATTAGCCCTTTTCTTTTACACAGCCAGCAGAATGTGAATGAAACAGAATAAATAACTATAAGACGGCTTCCCTCCCCTTCTTATAAGATGACATTAATCCTTTCATGTGCAATGACAGCTTACAAGGGTTTGACCCTCTCCCCAGACAGCCATATAAAACCATGAGATTTCTTAAAATCCTACCAAGAACAAGATTTTCTTAATAAGAGGTCCTGATAGAGGTCTCCATCTCACATTTAATACACCAATTTACACCACAGCTCAACAGATGGTTCCCATTAAATCTATCCACAAGATTGTGAATTTTAATTCCATTTAGACCGCTGCTTTTAATTTGAAATAATTCACTATCTTTAACAAGCACTTTTACATTTTTTCCTCCTTCCTGAGAAGTAACGGCTGAAGTGTCGCTCAAGCGTACAATAGTGTGAGGATTTGAGCCCTTTGAAAGGAAAAAGATCAAAGGCAGCAAGTGCTCGTGCTGCTGGCGGGTTTAAGCTGTAACCAGCAAAGAAGCTGCTCTCCACATCTCGGATAGCGCATAGTGGTGGGTGGCGAGCTGACTGATTGCCAGCAATACACTGCGAACATCACTCCCCCTACAGTGGGCCATGATGGGGACAGTGTGTGTGTGTGTGTGTGGGCAGTCCACGTGGACTCCTGTACCAAATACCATCACTTCTGTAACCTGTGAAAAGAATTATGACTTTAGTAAGTCAAACACTGGAAACTATTTTAACTGGATAATTTGTTGTCTCGAATGAAAAATTCAGAACATTTTCAAACAACAGAATGTGACTCAAGATATTTAAAACTACATTTAATGGGTTTGTTGATTGGACAGTTTAATTCTAGCTAACGGCTGGTCTGATCCAAGTTAAGATGAAAGTGAATGGTAGCTGTTTTAAAACTCCACTTTAAAAAATTCATAGATTTTTTTTTAAAAAAGGTATTTTATAAATCTTTACACTGCTGTCAGTTTTGCATTACATGGTTATTCTGGCAGAAATATTATTATATTCCCTCCAGAAATGCCCCAGGCTGCTCCACGTCTAGCTGCTGCTGCTGTGACTTGTACTTGCAAATAATCATAAAATTCTATGCTAATAAACATGTAATGCGAAATTGATGATAATGTGAAGGTTTGTAAAACAGTGCTTATGGATATTTCTAAATGTATATAGAAGAGGAAATGATCAGCAACAGACAGCAGTTTCAAAAGATTATTGTATTTTGTGTTGACTTCTTATATTTACATTTAAAAATCTAGAAATTTGGTTGGAAAGTCTATGGAAACATACATGTTTGTGCAACTGCAGTTTGGGGAAATAGAGATCAATTCTGACCGGACTGATGAGCAAGCAGATAGCTTAAAGCTGATATCTCTGATTTCAAATAGCCTAGCTTAGACTGTCAACAAAGTCACAGAACTCTCAGCCCCTCCCGTCGGGTAGAATTTCTAAGCCACGCCCCCCAGGTTTGAAAACATGCGTAGCACCAGAAGACGACCGAGTGCAAAACACTGGTCCGCAGTTCATTCAAGTACCGTAACATGGTGGAATCACCGGTTAGTGAAAACAATATAACAACACTCCTAGCAGTGGTGTTCTGCTGTAATATGTCTCAGTTTTTTAGGAGCACAGAAGCCAAATAAATGCGAATGTCCGTATGGCTGGAGAGACTGTCCAATCATTCCTTCTGGACCGAACCATTTGATTGGTTGATGTTTTTAGACAAATACGGGAGAACCACTTAATTTTTTTTTTCGTCTTTTATTTAATCTTCACAACATATTTTTCTCCATGCTGTGTTAAAACGTTTTTAATGGGCATGAAAAAAAAAAAGTTAAGCTAATCTGTTATGCAAATTAAGTATAGCAGCTTATCAAGATTAAAATAAAAGTTTATTGCGGCTACGTTAAAAGATCTCCAGTCTCAAAAAATTTGGGAGCAGTTAATCTCTTTAACATCAAGATCATGGTCATTTACTTAAAAATCTACTTATAACTACTTACAGCTACTTATAACGTATTGCAAAATTATGTTTCTAAGTATTTTTAAAGTGTAGCAACCTCTTACACATTTTTTTGAAGTATTTGGACGGTACAGTGTAAAATTAGAGGATAAACCAAGTGTTTTTGGATGTTGTGGTTTAGGTCAGGCTTGTGACCTTTGTTGCGTATCATCCTTTTTGTTTTTCTATCTATCCTCCCTTCCATATGAGTCTCACCTCTTTAGAGTCTTTAAAAAAAAAAGAAACTACACTATCTCAATTTTTATTCTCCCTTATATACAGACATACATTCCTTTGCTTTACATCTGGACACACTGGAGTTATGTCAGAGGCTAAGCTGAGTGCAAGGGTCTCACATCCTTAAATAAATGTTAACACAGTGGTCTGAGTTAACAGAAGTCCCTGTACAATTACCAGTCTGTGATACACCGTTGACATTATCAAGTGGAAACCTTCATCACAAATGGTCCTCCTTCTGAAAACAGCCCCGAAATGGCCACTTTATATTCCATCACCTTAGATTTTCCTCCCCCCGCCACCTCTTTATCCTCTTCCATCCAATCAATTTCATCTTCCGCCAATGGACTGATAAAACAACAACAAAAACAATTTCTATTTATGCAACAGTACAAACACAAAGCAAACAAACTCTGAAAGATTTGCAGTCCAGAACAACATCTGCTAGTCAAAGTGTGCAGATTAATTGGAAGTCTTTGTGTTGTGATTTCAGCTGAGTGCAGTTTGACTAACATCTTAACCTACTTAGTGCAATTAGTGCTTCATTAGAGAGGCTAACTAACTATTGCTTCTCTCCATAATGATGTGCAAGAGTGTAGACATAAAAGTACATAATCAATGGTTTCCAATTACTCCACAAGTGCAACCACTATTTCAAATAAACTGGATAATAATATAGAGCCATTACAAAGTCTAAGGTAGCAGAACCATTTAATTGCAGCGCCGTTCTTCTCAACACCGAGATTTTTCCACACTAATGAAGTGTCATACAAAAAAAGCTGTATTGATTTTTTCTCACCACACAGCCTCCACCACAAATATGTAATTATCCTTTTTATATCTGGCAGGGGATTAAAGTAATCTATAGAATCTAGCCTTTGCGCTTCCCTGACAGGGTTGTGTGGGGCTTTTACCCTTTTCAACAATATGCAGCTTTTTGATGAATGAACTTTAGACAAAATGATGTTCTGTTCTATATTGTTTTGTCTAAAAAGCTGTATTCTGAAGACATCATGCAGCGTGTACAGCTGCCCGAGCTTTCAGTACACTATCATGGCATTTCAAGCCCTGTCATCTCTGAACCAGGCAGTTAGAGCCATAACCATCAGCTAACACACAGACAGATTGCTTCCACAATCAAACACAATCACACACACACACACACACAAAAATAGAGACAGCTGAACATATTTTACCCGTTTATTTTTCTTTTTTTTATCTCTGTGAAGCTGTTAGTTCAATAGAATTTATCACCACTGGTTAATAAGGTTAATTTGATCTAATAATGTGCCTGTGAAAATCTTTGTTTTCTCAAGAGCAGCTCAAAAAGATCCCTGCTGTTCACTGTCAAACACACAATACATCCACACTCATTCTCCGGCTTCACATAATAACAACCCAGTCCATTTAAACTTTGGTCCAGCTACTCTTTTCCTCTCTCCCGTCTCTGTCTGTCTTTGAATCTTTAGACCTGAGATGGACGAGCAACCTTAAGACTACCCCACGCTGGGCTGCCCTTCACGATAATAAAAAGCCATTACCTTGACCGCTGACACGAGGCCAAGTGTGAGGGTCAGAGTGATATTTATTGATGAAACTCTGAGCTCCCAATCTGCTGCACTCAGTGCGCATCATACAGCTGTCAGCACAGACAGGGATCAGGCAGCATGATGGCCCTCGACATGGCCCATCTATAATTTATGAACTACACAGAAAACAACCAGGAGACAACAGAGAAGCCCTGGCTGTCCAGGGATTACCCTCCAGACCAGCTAAAGAGATCTGAACGAGAACCAGCTAAGGGCCACGGTGGGCCACACTGATATGGGGCAGCAGGTAAGCACAATAACCGGTGTTCCATATTCAGAGGGGCCTCGATGGGATCCATCTCTCTGGAGGACGCTGTTGTGAATAATATAATAGACAGTGTTTACAGTGAGAATGTAAAATGAGTGCGTTGGTGCATCACACAGCCCAGCGCACTTCAGCTGAGCCCTGTAAATGAGCTCACAGAGGGGTAAGAGATGTAAAGTTTTACACTTTATTCTACAAAAAGCTCAGAGATAGACATGCGACAAAGAAATACAAACATTTTCTCCAAGTAACATTGGTGTTGTCAGAGTTAATGTATTAAAATTAACTCCATTTTTATATTTATTATGATTCAGTACAACGTGATACAGTAGGATATTATTGCAACCTTTTTGAAATTTTATTTGGGATTCTGTTTCATTTAATGACTAACTTGGAAAAAAACAAACAAAAAAAAAGTTTATTACATGCCAGAACATGGCATAAAAACAAAAATACTATCACATTATAACGTTTTTTTCAAACAGAGATAATTTAAAAAAAATCTAACCTTCCAAAATGTTACAAAAATCCTCCTTTCTCATAAAGCTGGGAATTTTTAGAAGATCTAAAAAAAGAGAAAAAAACTCAAAAGACAAAAACTACTAAAACAAAGTGAGGCCTGATTTATATTAACTTTAAAAAGTATAAAAATACAAACAAATGAAACAAACTAATAATAACAATGAGCTTCCTCTTGTTTCTGTTGATCAACTGATCAGATCAAAATAGTATTTAAAAAATTGGCTGAAAGCTGCTGCTTCATTAAAAATTAGACTTTTTTTCAATAACAAACACATTAATTTGCTTTTGTCATATAACAAATAAGTTACTGTAAAAGCTGATCAAACTTACATTTTTTATTTTTTCATTTATTTCCCATAAGTAATTATTTGGCATAACCCTCAATCGCAGCTACACTTCTTGTATTTTTCTAAACATTGGGACAATGTGTCTCTGTTCCTAAGATCCACCAGCATCAAACACGATCCTTCAATGGACAATTTCACTGACACTTTGTTTTCATCCCCTGAATTCATCTTTACATGCAGCAGAAAGACACATATTGTTTCTGATCAATAAATAACCACATAATTGAATGCTGCTGCATCTCAAATGAAGGCCTCATTTAGCAAGCTTGAGTAAACAGGCGTGATTCTTTGGCTAGCTAACGCTGACATTTCAGAATTCACACACATTCAGGGCAGCGTCAGTGCACAGAGCCTCTGTATCCCACTTAGGCTCCCTTTTCAATATGGAGCCATCCCCACCCAATAAATAATTCTGGGCATCTCCAAAGTCATTACACATTTATTTTGATCTCGTATCATAATTCACAGCTTGGCGCACAATGCATTTTCCACAAAATGCATGGTAATTCCTCTGTGCTGAGCAAAGTTATGATTCATTTATACCGGAGTGACAGCATAATGCGGAGACGTCAAAATCCATTAAACTGTTCAACGTCTTGGGGTTTATTTTTAGATTCAATTGAGATTTAACTGATAGTGAAAAATATACAGTCAGGTGTGTTTACCTCACCTTTAGAAAGGATGTGTTACGGCTCCAATTAATTTGTTATTCTTGTCACTAAAGGCAACGTCTGTGTCAAAACTGTCACAGTGCTTTGGGGCTTTGTTTTCTGGAGAATGGCATTTAATTTCACTGCATACTTTCATAACTGCACTCATTTAAAAAAAAAAGGTGTGCATTTTTTAATCCAGACACACTTAAAACTTAACACGAGTTGATTTGATTGCTCATCACGGTGGCAGATTGCAAAATTGCTCGCTGTTAGCTTAACCACTGAGCTAGTTAAATGATCATCCACAGTTTAAAAGACATTCAATTATTTTACCCACATCTCTGGAGATATGTGATGTAAAGGAAGTGTCTTCTGCCTGAGTGGACGCTAAATTGTATGATTGTAGACATAATGCCACTCTTTAGCATTGTTACCTTTCGGAATGCCTTTTCAGTGTAAAATTATGAGAAATATGGAAGCAATAGAAGGTATTTTGTATTTAGTTTTGCTTTTTTTTGTCATTTTTGGTCACCTAAAACCAATGCTGTAGATGTTACACTACTGCCCCATTGTGCAAACCCTTGAGCAGTGATTGTGCCGTACACGCCGCTTTTGTTTTTCAGTTTAAAAGCCAACAAGAACACTAGCTAGCTGTTCACTGTCTGAGAAAGGAAAGGCAGCCAGGAGGGATTATTTTTTTTTCCTTCTCCTACAAGGATTTTTTTTGTGTGCAGTTATGGTCCATCATTATTAAACGTCTCTTGTTGGATGAGAGAGGCGCTTTATCAAAAACAGCCATTCATCAGATGCCGTGCGAGACAGCTCACATCTGACCTCTGCGGCAATAATGCCGCATCAAGTAGGCCAACTACCTAGTTTAGCGGCAGAGCAGGGAGCAGGGGCCGGCTCCAAGATTAAGTGCGCTGTTTCAGGTTTTCATTCCCAGGGGCTCCGCTGGCTGATGTTGTATTGATTGCAAAAGTTTACCAGTAAGTATCACAAACAACAATAGCCAGGTCAACGATCGGTGATGCCTGAACTGCTATTCCCCAGCGGAGGGGCTGCACGTTCAGGGCTAAAGCACCGCCATCATCATGGTTGTGTGCAGGGTTCAGAGGGGGTTCTGCTGAGTTGCCGGGGAAGAGAAGTGTGCAGGCTGTTCCTCACTGACATTTAGGAAAGCGATATGTCAGTGTGAAATGAGCAAGCGTGAGATAATTATAAGCCTTTGCATTATAAAAGGCTGCATCGACAAACTGTCGGACTGGCCTTCCACAGAGGCTTCTAACCCTCTTATATAGGTTACTCCTTATTCCGTTTAATGGTCCGGTTATTTATTTTAACATCCTCTTTAAAGAATCTTGCTTTTCTGCACACATATGTGGCAGAAATCAAGTAAATGATTCCCAGTAAAACCTGTTTCAAAACGACTCACTTCCCATTTTTATGATGGCGTGTCCGGGAAAAGAATTGTTACCACTGAGCAATATTTCCTGGAGAGGAAGTGCAGTGCTGCACTCTGACATTAGTGAAAGGGCTGAGCAGTAAAGAAGACAATTCACCCTGAGGCCATCTCCAGCAGGCTGAATGATGGTGCATCCTTGGCCCTGCATGGGGGACAGCACACAGCCTTCCATCACAACACTACCGGACCATTACCCAGAGACTGAAACGGCACCAACCGGGCCTACTGCACTGCCCCATGGAGCTAATCATGTGATTTGATGCAATGACAGAGTAATGACACAGATTGGTGGTGTGTTCAGCTTCCCCCTGTTGGAGGCAACAAGAGGAAGATGGTGAACACACGATGGCTGAACCATAGAGATCACAAAAACAAGCCACAAAAAAAGATCTCCAAGTATTCTCACAAGTGAAATCAAGATTAATGGAGCTGCTGAGGGATTTCTTTTATGTCCTTGAGTAACTATATTTTGCTTAATGAGGAACATTAACCATAATAAAACTCCTCAGAAGTACAAGCCGGTAATTAATGCCTCCAAATGAACACTGGATGAAAATAACTGTTGTAAGAGCCATTGAAGCAAATATTAGAGGAGCTCATAATCACTATTACTGGAATTCTTCATTTCAGCCACAAAGATGTAAAACTCTAGAATTGCTGTACATCCTGTTTTTTTTTAGGTTTGTGCTGCTGTATTTATTTAATTCCTATAATTAAGCAAATCTGGGTTGAATTAAATCACTTCAGTGCTGCTTTTATGAAACTCAGGTGTTTGATCGTGAGCGATTTCAATTAAACAACAATCTTATTTGATTCTATTTAGCGAGTGAGATTCTGCTTTAGATATTTTTGAAAATTATATCTAAGAGCAGCTTCATCTTGACCATAATCCTCACTGTAATGTGGCCTCGTTTGGAAAGCACTGCTGGCCCACACCAGTTGTAACACAAGGAAAAGGCCCCGGGCACCACTGGAATTAATTACAGACAAAAGCAACTGTGTTTGCAATTGTCATGCCAAATTTATCACTAGCCACTTAATGTGCCTCATCTGAACTGATCCACACTAGCTGAAATGCCCCAGGGCGTCTATTCTCCGTCTTGCAGGGATGAGGGTGGGAGCGCTTAGAGACCGTGTGTGTGTCTGTGTGTGTGTACACAGGGTAGTCTGCATCTGCTGGGGGCCCTGCCTAAATCCTGGGCTGGAGGCGGTGTGTGCTAACAATGCCCCCAGCAAATACAACATGTGGAAGTGTATAACAAATGTCAACACCCCCTCCACACCCGCCCCCGTTCTCCACCCACCCAGCTCAGTCTCCAGAGTCAGGTTCAAAGCCAATCTTGACATCTTTAATTCTGGCATTTTTGTGATGATAATCCTTGATGTGGTTGGATGGGGTGTCAGTAGCCATTTGCTCAACACTGAAGTACATCTTTGCAGTAGTAGTAGATCAAAGAAATCCTAGAATGACAGAAGTAAAAAAAAAAAGGCCACAGAAGTAGCTGAGACCAAAATGTTATTGAAAATGTTCATGTAAATTTTAGCTTTTTCCTAAAGACTAGTTTTAATAAACTGCAGTAAGTATATTTCTTTCAGTTAGCTTGTACTCTTATTAAACAATTTACTTCCAAGTTTACTTTTTAGAATGATGTCTGTTGTACATTATGAAGTAGCATCTTTTCAGATTTTCTGATACATTTTGCTTCAGTACAGGAAAAACAGTTTGCATCATTTAGCTTCCCTCTTTAATCCCGTTACTTATATTGCTGCTTATGTCAAAGGGACACAGGCTGTCCCCTATGTACACTTACACATAAGCCACCATTATCTTTCTGCTTGTGCAGCTGAAAACCTAATGCTTTAGTTCAATAATAATGCAGAGGGGACAGCTCATTGGTGGCCCGGCGCACAACAGAAAAATAGTTCCAAAGGAAACCTGCTTATCTAAAACAAATATGCAGGTGCTTTGGTTCAACGTAAGAAAAAATGCAGCGAAATATTGTATCCACAAGTGCATAATGCCTCATCAACACCAATCGGTTATCAATTAAAGCAAAACCATCTCATTATATAAATGAATGGCCTCGGCTGGTAATAGCCCGTCTAATTGATGTTTGAACAAGGTGAGCACAAACCCTCTTACACAGCACAGAGATTCACAGCATCAGCAGCTGAGAGCAGATTTGCAAGGGGGAAGAAAACAACAACCAAAAAAGAAAGGTGGTGGTGGTAGTGGTGGGGGGGGGGGGGGGGGGGGGGGGGGGGGGGGGGGTGAAAATAAAAACTGAAGGACACAACAGGCGGCTCTCAGAAGGGAATGAATTCATTCCAGCAATTGTCATGCAAGCCTTGTTGTAAGTAATAATGTGGCCTTTAATGACGGAATGATGGACCTGCCAAACACTGGCTCTGCCATACAGCGTCGGCATGTCCCCGTCGTCAGCTTCTCACGCACCCATCTGGGACACATTAACATATCCTCGTCAATTCGCAGCCCGTTTTAACATAATCCATATTTGTTGGGTAAAGTCCAACAGCAAGCTGCCTATACAGCGGTCACAGAAAGCTATGACACACATCAGGAGTTCGGCCTGCGCAAGGCATGCTTGGCCAACGAAGCAATTCAGAAATGCAAAATAGTAGGGCATACCATCCCCTACCTTCTACCTGGAGGGACAAATCCCTTTTGGCCAGACATCTCCAGACTGTTACCTTGGTATTCCTCCACAACAGCACCTGTGATTTTTTTATTCTAAGTGTTCAAGAGGGAAAAAAAGGAGAAAAAGAACAAAAAAGCAGCCTGCTGTCATAGATGACAGTGAGTGTGTAGAATACATTGGCTTGCTGAGGTATGTCAAAGTATATGCTTCACCTATCAGAGAATAATGCCATATTTTGATACACATTTGCTTGGTAAATATTCTTATTCTTAAAAAAATATCTGAAGAGGGATGAACAGCTTTGAATAAATCTGTTATTTTAAAAGTTATTGCAAATATTTCTGTTTAGTTAGCCTGAAACTGGACTGCTGAGTACCTGGTTTGGTCTTTGTCAAATATAAATAACATGTGTATACATCTATATATATATATATATATATATATATATATGTATACATGGTCATTTTACATCAATAAATCCTAAATTAACTGGTACAAAACAAATGTAAGTTGACCAAAATGTCCTCCCTCCCAGAAATATATCTTAATCCCCCTAGACCTTTATTTGAAGACGTTGGTTTCCTGCACCCAAATATTTTATTCTGTTCAAATAAGACCTGTTGTCCTTAGCCAAGGACACTTTCTTTTCCTTTAAAAATAAAAATGTGTTTCAGTTTTCCATTAATATTCTTCAAAACATGTTTTGTGGGTGTGTTTTTTTTTTAGTTTTTTTATTTATGAGGTCCTATAATTTCCTAATAGCCAGGCGATGTTGAAAATTTGAGAAAAATGTAAAAATGCAAAGACTTTAAAGATCCCACTGTTTCAAAAAGATTCAGATAATCAAGTGGAATCTCAACAAAGAACATGGTCAAAGGTCACATCTAGATGCTTGTGATTTGTGGCTCTAAGACAGCACGGCATTAAAAACAGGCATAATTTGCTGCTGGACATTGCAGCATGGGCTCAAGAACACGTCCAGATATGACTATCTGTCAACACAGTTCACCATGTGATCCAGAAACTCCAGTTAAAGATGGACAAAGCTAATTTAAAATGATTTTAAATTAAGTGGAAAATTATTCTGTGGTTTGATTAGCTCAAAAGCTGCATTTTGGATGTTACGGGAATGCATTAATGTCTAAAAGTGGGCAGCTTCCACATCTGGAAAATCTCCTTCAATGCTCCATTTGTCCCTTTCAGGGAAGGTCTTGCATATTTCAGCAAGGTAATGCTAACACATATACTGCAACCATCACAACACAGCCACTTCACTGAAGAAAAGTGCTGAACTGACCTGCCTGCAGTCCCGAAATTTCACCAACAGAAAATATTTTGAGCATCATGAAATGAAAAATCCTGCCACAAATGTCCAGGAGTGTTGAGCTGCTAGAATCCTGCATCACACATTCCTCTCCTAAAACTCAGCGCATTATGTTTTATTTACATTTTTGCAATAGAAAAAAAAATAATTCCAGTTATAAATATATAACAATAATCAAAATGACTAGCTGTAAATAAAATGTTAAATTCAACTGAGTAAAAATAATAATAATCTGTCTTTGCTGTTTTTCAATGCTCTGTTTTCACTGTAGATATTTTAGCAGAATTCCCTTATTCATGTAACAGGAATGCCTGTCATGAACCATCATCACAGAAATCTTTTGAGATATAATCTCAGAGAACTTTTAACCCAGAAATTTCAAACCTTCCTGTCAAGGAGAAAAGCAGAAAATCTTGGGATCATGACATTCAGTCAGCAGCAGTCACACAGCTTCATGCTGAATGTTTCTCAAGTGCTGGACTAGCTGGCAGACAGGGCCAGTCACTGCATTTTTTAACCCAGAGTTACATATTAGTTTGGTAGAATGTACATTACAATACATTTAGTTAGATGCTGATGGATTAACTATAATATTTTTTAATTGAACACAAAATAAGATCAATCACTACTGATGGAAATTAAACGTATTTAACTGTAAAAAACTGTAAATACTTTATCTGCATCCAGTGTCTGACCCGTCTGGTGTTTGGGCTAAAAACATATAATTATGACTGAATGTATGTCTGTATGATCTATTGTATACAGAGTGGCTTTTTCATTTCACTTCACCGAAGAAGCTTCTGATTTATTTCCCTTCAGTCCTCACCGGCCAAAGAGATCTCTAATTACCTGCCTTACCTGCGATGCATGGCCTCAATACTGTGAACGAGCTCACGAAGCAAACACATTTCTCTTGAATCAAATATTATTCGATTTGTTCTCTAGAGAGGTCAGTGAGGGGTTCAGAGGTTCATGTACCCCAACCAGTGATGCTGCGAGTGGGACGCTTCTCCAAGGCATGTCATGCTGCATGTCATCAGCTTGGTTAAATTGCACTGCCAGTGGGTAAGCAGCAGGGGTCACATGAGGCTCAGCGTGGACTGCAACATGTAACGCATGGCAGCCCACAGTCTGAAGGCTGGCCAGTAATGACTCCAAAACATTCTGATAAAGATTGAGGGGCAGCTGTTTTCATCTAAAACTACTCGTCTCAGACACACAGACGCACACACACAAAGAAGAGAAGGCCATGTAAATCTCTGCCATAAAACCTTCAAAAGACCCCTGCTTGTTTGCTCACATTAATCAATAAATCAATACTGAGCCAATAGAATCCATCTATAACAGGGTAGTTCTTTGATGGTCTCCAAGTGTCTCATTTTCAGAATGATTAAATCAAAGTATCTTAAAAGAGCACTGTTTGTTTCGGGAGCAGGTCCAAGCATTTGCCCTTGTAAACACAAAGCCGCCATGTGACTGGGAGAGGCCTCAGTTGGGCAGACAGCAGAGGGAGTTAACAAAGCTAATTAGGAGAGGCTGACATGTTAAAGTGAGCTGCGGCTCGGGAGTCGGCTCTATCACATATGTTTCCTTTGTGGTGGGTGAAGTGGCTCCTTTGTTAGTGAATTGATGGCGTTTCGCTCTGCCGTCCCTTTGGGTAGAGGCACTGACCTGCGGAGGCCCCGACAGCGAGAGGAGGCTCTCTCTCTGTCTCCGCCGACGCTTGCAGTTCCAGCTGTCCCACTCCCTCCCAAACCCAAACCTTTTTCCCAGAACCAGGGATGAACAGCGAGATGGGCAACACCTGTAAAAGAGCAAATACCCCCTCCGCCCAGGTAGCTCAAAGCAGCCTGCCCACCTGCTACTGAGCTCTCTGGGCCCTGCAGCTTAAACGCTCATTTTGTGCCTCTCAGCACGGGACTTATTGATATAAATAGCTGTGCACAAAGTGCACACTCTGTTTTCTCTTGGTCTGATGCAGTAGGTGTGTGCGATTATATTCAGTGGCAGCCTCTTTCAGGTGAGGATGAAATATGAGCAGTTTGGACACTGGGTAAATGACAATCTCTGCAGGATTCACTGAAAATTATTACAGCGCATTTGACATATATCGAAATCGACAACATGATTGTGGCACTCGTCTTAAACAAGGATTCAATATCTAATATGTAGACACAGTGTACAGCGTATTAAACACGTGGCATGTATCTACAATAGATTTAATGATGACCTTACCATTTGTCTTGATATAGCTTGTCCTTCCTCTTAGTGAATCGGATAGTTTGTCCTTGAACAAGACGTTTTTATGGGCACAATGAAAGAGTCAATGCAGCGTTTGTATGGAGCAAGTCTTCCAGCCATTATTATGTCTCAGTTTTAATTAAAATTTTTCCTTCATTAGGTTTGTATGGCTATGTTGTGGCACAGTTTGTAAGCACTGTTTCTTTGTATAGAGAAGGTTTGAGGTTTACCTCCAACGGGGACCTACCTGTACATGTGGGTTTTCTCTGGGTGATATGCATGTTTGTGTAATTGGCAATTTTAAAGTAAATGTTTCCAGTTATTACAGGGCCACATGGAGACATGAAAACAACTGGAAACGTATCCAGGATTGACCTTGTCCAGAGATAGTGATCAGCTTCCCATTAACCTGCACAAGACCAAGCAAGGATGGAAAATGGATGGATGAATATTTTTCTATATTTCAAACAGCATGACAAATAAAGAGTTAATTTCTTTTTTGGGTCCACAAACAAAGTTTGAAAAGAGTAAGTCTTAGTTTCATTCACCTATAGACCTGCACGGCAACAGATTAATCCTCACCCATTAAGATGACAAGACAATTTGTGGAGTAGTTGAGTGTAAATAACTACGTAGAGAAGGAGATAATACATTAGGCTGCTGACCGGGCTATTCCATTGCAGCAGCACATTTGTTTCCATACACGAGGAAGCCATTCAGCTGGATAGTGTCTTTCCTTCATGAGGTGAAAGTGGAATCTAGCCTCTGAGAGGAAAATAAGGACATCAAAACTCCCCGACATTAACTTTCATCACAAAAAGTCATCTCACCCACCGAGAAATAGAGGCTCTCTCTCAGGCTAGCTCATAAAAAGGAAAAGATATAATACACAGACCTCAGTTTAAGAGGTAACAATAGTTTTGTCTCCATTAGTTGCAAAAACTAGAAAATAAAAAGCAGCAGCAACAAGAAGTGCATTTGATCCTTTACTATTTCAGAAATGTGGCTGTAAAACAACATCCCAATGAAATTCCAGCATCATAAACCAACACTAAAACGTTATTTTTTTTGACACATTTTTAATGCATTCTTGAATTTACAGTCTTCTTCACAACATCAGGAGGGGATTCAGCTGGAAGACAAGAGGCAACACAAGCCAAGTGGCTGCATTGATTCTGCAGTAATTGATCTGATGGCTCCTTGTGATAATTGACAATTATCCCTGATTACCAGACGGGGGCTTAAAATCAGTCTAAGAAAATGACCGGCATTATGGGATGTTGTACACTGGCTGAACAAAGGTAAATCAATACACCTCAGAAAGTGCTTAGAAAACAAGACAAAAGGGTGTCACGCTGGGCCTCATGCTGTTCAGCCTCCAACAATTCCCTCACATACAATGTATACCACTAAACTATATAACACAATAGTAATTCAAGAGCATGAAATGGGCTTTTACTGAGGTCAGTTTCATGCATGCTGCAAGCTGCAAAAGCCTGCATCTTTGTGTGTGTGCTGCCCATATTAAACAAGCGTCAGTGTGTATCTACATGTCTATATTTCTCCATTACTTTGTGTTTGACCTCAGCTGATTGGTCCTCTTGATTCAACCAGACAGATGCAACTCATTGAGGCTTAATAAATATTGGGACCCGAGGGATCAGCGCTAAACAGTTCTATTAAGTTGGAAACATGTCAGCCAATATAAAAGCAGCCTGACCCCAGGAAAGGTCAACTGTGACACGCATGTTTACTCAGGAAAACAACCCGAGGCTGGAAGGTCTTGTTTTATCGGATGTCTTCAAAAGAGAGAGAGCGAGTGTCTGGCTGCCTGATTGTTGGTTTTACGTGATTTCTTTTTTTTTTCTTTCTTTTTTTTGGAAGGGGGGGGATCTTTGAACCCACACAGGAGCATAGCAGCAGGGCTAAAACTGAGCTTTCCACTACACAGGGAAAACAACCTGTACAGACATACTATAGATAGATAGATAGATAGATAGATAGATAGATAGATAGATAGATAGATAGATAGATAGATAGATAGATAGATAGATAG